>JAGKRY010000117.1:0-42527 GCA_020002325.1 Chrysosphaeria jannelii | reverse complement strand
ATGGCAAGAAATGGCATTGATGAAAAAGACTCGGACTTGCAGAAGATGCTGGAGGAAGCTCGGGAGCAGCTCAGACAGCAAGCGATTGATGTTGAAAGTCAAAAGAATCGTGCAGATAAACTAGAGAAATTTGCAGACGAACAAAAGAAACGTGCAGATGAACAAGAGAAACGCGCAAATCTAGAAGCGGAACGTGCGGATAGAGAAAAAGAGCGTGCTGATCGAGAAGCAGAAGAAAAGGAAAGAGAAAAAGAGCGCGCTGACATGGAAATGGAACGTGCCAACAAGGCAATTGAACGAGCCGAAAGACTAGCGTTGACCAATTCCACTGCCTTACTTCCTACTTTTATTTGCAATACCTGGGTATTGGTTGGCGGAAACCTTCCTGATAGCGATCCTAACAGCTGCACAGGTGGCGGCATTGGAGATGTCAAATTTAAAATAGCTCCGATCACTGTGAAGCCATGGGTTGAATTTCCCAAATTACACAACGATACTTTCAAAAAGATTTCTGACTTTTTTAGTGGTGCTGAGATCTTTCCAAACTATGCTTTTACAAAGAGTATGATTGACTACATGTCACAAGATAGCGGCGGGAGTGAGAAGACTATTGTCCGATATGTGAGCAATTTTCTCGAATACCCAGCATATTTTATAGTCAAACGCTATATTGATCAAGCTGGGGACTCGGATTTTGCCGGCCTAACTTTCAAGTGGGATTCTGTTGTGAAAACAGCCACAAATGACCCTACAAGCACAAGTACTAGTAAAAAGCGTAAAATTGAAAAAAATAACGACACGTCGGGGCCAAGCAAGAGGCGTCGCGCTCAGGGTTCAACGACTGAGCCTGACAATCATTGCGGATCGTCCGTGCCCTCCAAAGGTCTTACAGACGAAAACACAGCACCTTTATTGTTCGCTGACTCTTGGGGAATACGTACTCGGACATTGAAGGACCCTGGTGAAGATCATAGTAAAGATAAAACTACTCGAGATATTGTTCTAGTTGGCGAGCTGAAAGCACTGCACAAGCTGCCAGCAGATCTCATCCAAAGCGTTCTTGGTGGCAACATCGAATTATGCTTTGAAAACTTTCGCTTAGATTCCTTGAGCGATAAGCAAAAGAAAGTATGGAAAGTTTTCATGCAGCTATATAGCTATGTGATTCGGTGCGACATTGAATACGGATATTTTACATCTGGTGGTGGAACGGCCTTTATCAAGGTGGATAGGAAAGATAGGAATACGGTTTACTACCACCATGTCGATCATACAGTTCCAGAAGGCCCTCCTGAAAAAATAGACAAGAAAAAGATCTTTGAGTCTCCACCTGCCAAAATGACTACTCTTGTCTCCTTGGCTCTGAAATCTCCGGAGCCGAGTGATCTTAGAGGAATTGATGAGTACAGAAAGGCGATGAAAGCCTTGGATATTAAATGGTCAGAAACTAAAAAAGGAGTCCCAAATGGGCCACAGCCTAATATTTTTACTAATAATGCTGGCCAGGGCGACAGCAACACAAAGTATTCATCAGGGACTCCTCATCGCCCACCAATGGACGATGAAACGTGGCGGTATTATCTTAATATGCCCCCAAGGCCTAACTACTGTACACAGGCGTGTCTCTTGGGCCTTTGCCGAAGTGGCCCTCTCGATTTGTCATGCCCGAATGTCGGTGATCATGTTGGTGGCCCTCTTCGGGCCAATGGTAAACGCTACCATCCTATTTCCCAAGCCATGCTCGTTTCCATGTTCCTTGAGCAAATCACGACAAAATGCATGAGCACGGGTGTCGAGTCCCTGAGAAAGTTTCGCATGGAAGGGGCCATTGGCATACTAATGAAAGCCACTCTTTGTGACTATGGCTATACCTTTGTGGCAAAGGCCGTGAGAAAGTGCCACAAAAAGAATCTCATGGAAGAGATTGACGTATACACAGACCCAGCCACGCAAGACATTCAAGGCGTCTTGATGCCTGTGTACTTGGGCCTTGTCGATCTGGATGACTGGCCTTACATTTTCCCGTCTGGGCATGAATACTGGCACCTCATGCTCATGTCGTGGGCTGGGAATTCGCTGGCCTTTGAAATGCCGGATCAGTTACGGGACAAGAAAATGGATGAAATCATTGAAGACATAGATGATGAGCTCCAGCAAAATGGAATTGTGCATGAGGATTTGCGTCCACATAATCTGACATGGAGCAAGGACCTGAACCGAGTGATGGCCATTGATTTCGACCAGGCTTTTCTTATGGAAGAGGCAGAAATTGATGCATTGAAAAATAGGGACAGGCCTGATACGAGGCCGTTTGCAAAAGTTATCATTATTGGCGGCGATGAGCAAGAGCAAGGAAAAAGAAAGCGTTCTGGCTCTGATCCAGATGAGGGAGCTACTAAGAAGGCTCGTCTATTTTGAACGGATTTAATATTAGGAATTTACATGTTTTTTGCGTTTAATTCAAGCATAGGTGACCGCGAATAAAAGACGATAAGAAAAGCTTCCAATGGAAAATAGAAGATGATTTTCTTTAGAAGTCCATAATGAAATCCCATCATGGAATTTTACTTTTATTCTAAAAGTTCATACTCCAGTCTAGAATTCAAGTTCCATTATGGAATTCACAATTCCAGATTGAACGCAGCATTGGGGTAGCTCGAGTGGAAAAAAGATTATAAAGTGGGGTACTTACCGTTAGAGAAAGACTGTTGCGAATTACATACAATGGCTCAGTGGAGACAATCCAAGCAAAGCAGGGTGATGGCACTCTGTAAACATCTAGCGCTGTTCCCTTGGCATCACACGACGTAGATGAGTTTCATCCAAAGATACTATTTTTTCAAAGCGCTATTAAAAAAAATTTACCATGAAAGATGCCCGTAATCAAATCAGGAATATGGATTTAGGTTCCGAGGCAAAAGAAAAAGATCCTCAAAAAAGAACGAAAAAAAAGGAAATCTGCCACGTGCGAGAGGGATCAGCCTTATGAACCCCTCTCTAGATTTTAGTCATTACAACGTGCCAAAGCTTTGTGCATTGATTCGCTGTTTGAATTATATTTGTCACGCCATTGCAAAATGGTCTCGTTCTTTGGTCGAGATCATGATGTTTCTTTACCTGAATGAACACGAGGCAAAATGTTAAATATATGTAAATAAACCTTTAACCTTGAATGACCCCATGTAAACGTACATTCGCATCTACTGGATTCATCCATCCACATGGCGGAAATTGCCTATGCAAGTATCACAACGTACAAGCCTTTGCCACCTAGGAGTGCAAAGATTCTCGATATCTCTTCTTTTTTTACGCCCCCACCAACGGAAGAGCCCGTAGACACTGACCTTCGTCCCATCGTTGAAGACGAAACTGAAGAGGAAGCCGAGCATACTCTAGATGAAGACATTGATGACGGTGACTTGTTAAAGGATACGAAATGGTCAGACATACCGCCTCCTAGGGGTCTCCGTTACGTGCCGGATGATTTGGAAATTTCCGAGCAGATTCGAGCCATTATCGAAATATCTTTTTCCAATCTAGAACAAAATATCAAAACGTCCAGACTGCGACAGGAACACCCGGAGCTCTTTGCAGAATTGGAACCACCACCATGTGTATCTGAAGCGTCTCAGGACATCGAAGAAAGAAGAAAATTAAAAGGTAAAGGCCCAGAAATTATAGAGGAGCCTATACAAAAACAGGCAGAACCATTAAAAGTATCCCGACGAAAACTTTTTACAAGGAAATTTATGCGTAGAATGTTACGGTCGGGGAGCAGTTCACAATCATTAGATCCTATTGATATAGAATATAGTTGTATAAAGGGAAAAGGCAAGGAAAAAGAGGTTGAAGAGGAAAAGGAAGAGGAAAAGGAAGGGGAAAACGAAAGGGAAAACGAAAAGGAAAACGAAAAGGAGACTGACATTGATATTGAGATGAGCGAAAGGACAATGATGTGAGTGCCTGGTGGGATTTTTGTATGGAAAATCTAATATATCAGAGAGTGTGTTTCTTGCTTTGATGAAATTGTGATAAAAGAAGCCATCAAGACAAAATGCCACTTCTATTGCCATGGCTGTTTTGAGCAGCTCATTGCCACATCGATCACGCGTGAGGCCCAATTCCCACCAAAATGCTGTCTCAACGAAATCCAACCATTTCTCATCCGTCGATACGCCTCTCAAAAGGTTCTACGCGAATATGAAGCCAAGGCCGTTGAACATGGTACCCCAGTGGATGAAAGGGTGTACTGCATTCACGTTGACTGCGGCCTCTTTATCCCACCATCACATATTGCCAAAACGGCCAGAGTAGCACGATGCACAGCAGGACATGAAACTTGTACAGCCTGCCGTGAGGTGGCTCATGGGGGAACAGGATGTCCAAGGGTCCGTGATGAGGATGAACGAGGGGAAAGAATGGCTGATGAAATGGCCATATTTGAAGGATGGGAGCGTTGCATAGAATGTGCTGTTCTCATTGAGCACAGTGAGGCCTGCCAACACATGACATGTCGCTGTGGTGCAGAGTTCTGCTTTGTCTGTCGGGCCCCATGGCGGACGTGTGATTGTACATGGACAGACTTGACGGAGAAAAAGGAAGCCGCAGATGAAAGACGGCGTGCTCGCGAAGAAGAAGAGCGCCAGGAAGAAGCCCGGCAGCAGGAGATTGCCGAGCAGGCAGACCAAGAGCTCGCAGAGGTCCGAGAGGCATTACAGCGTGTGGCCGAGTTTGAGCAGCGGGAAATGGCTCGATTGAACAAAATTCGGGCTATTCAGCGGATCCGTCTCCACCGTCTGCGTGCCCAAAGAGAGGCTGAGCTGTCTGAAGAGATTACAGAGCGTTATAAGGCGATTAAGCGTGTGTTGGGAAATGTACATGAAACACAAAAGGATAAGATTGCCGATGATCAATATCGCGAGGAGACGGGTCTGAAAATAGGCCATGAGCAATATTGTAAAGTGCTGACGTTGAAGCACGAGGGGGAATGCAAAACTGCCCAGGAGGCGGCGGACAGGAAGATTCAAGAGGCAGAGGACTATTGGAAGACGGATACTGCCCTACGGATTGCCATGGAGGCACAGCTAGAAGAAGAATATGCCATGGTGGCCCCTGAAAAAGCATTGAGAAAGTTTCAGCGGATCAATGATGAACGATTCGACCAGTATATGGCATGGCGGACAGAGGAATTAGCCCGCGTCCACAACGCTGCCGAGGAGGAATACGATATGAAGATGGAGATGATGGAGGCATTCCGTCGTGCCAAAACGAAGATGCACAAGGAGACCGTCCGAGATCTCCGTTGCCGGCATCAAAATGAAGACTTATGGGCTCGGGCCATTGTGATGGAACGAAACCGTATGGTGGAGGATCTCGAAAAGGAAGAAAAACAGCTTGGCCTCGCCATTTCCTCGTCCGAGTCAGATATTCACATATTATCGTTGATTGAGTTTATGGGTGAGGATGATGGAATCGTCGTTGACGAATCCGAAGGAAACAGTGAGTCTACCCAGTTTTCGCTGAATGATTTGGTTTTTCAGATTGAAAATGAAACCCTGTAATATTCTTTTCAATATATTGTGTTACTATAACTGGTTGATGGATGATAAAAGATAGTCGACGTTATTCTCATCATCAAGACACTTTTTTACAAGCCGAAATGTAGCCTGCAGTCTTCGGGTTTGTATTTCAGTCTCGAGTTCAGTTGATTTCTCCCCGGCTGTCGTCAAAACAGCATTGGGTATTCTCGCCAATCGAGCCACATTCAGGCCATACGAACGATGTGACATGCCGGGCGATACTTGGTAGAGAAATGTAATCACCTCAGGGACCTTGGGGTACAAGGGGGGCCGGTACGAGTCAAATGCCATGTGCACATTTCGTATCAAGGGGCTCGCTTTTTCCTCTACGGCACGGCCAATCTCCTGGTAATGCGTAATGAAAAGAGTTAGGCATTGGATGTCCATGGCGACGTAGTTGAGAACCGAGTGTGCAATGGCGGCACCGTCATGTGTGCTCGTGCCCCTTCCGAGCTCGTCGAGAATAACGAGCGAGCGTGGCGTGGCTGTGCGCAGAATGGCGGCCGTCTCCGCTACTTCCACCATGAATGTCGATTCCCGTGCAAATAAATGGTCACGAGCACCCATTCGGGTATACATGGCGTCCGTCAGCGTCAGCGACATCTTTGTCGCCGGGACATATGATCCGATCTGCGCCAAAAGCGTCAAGAGAGCCACGGAGCGAACAAAGGACGACTTACCACCCATATTGGGGCCGGTGATGAGCAGGGCGGCAGGGCCATCTCCTCCTCCCAAGGTGACGGAAAAGGGGATATATCCAGACGTGCTCATGTGTTCCACAACCGGATGCCGTCCGTCTTGGATGCTTATAGAGGGAGGCGCATCGTTTGGCAGTATTTCAGCACGGCAATAGCCCGGGAGGGATGCCACATGGACCAAGGAAAGAAGACAGTCAAGGGTTGACAATCCGGCGATGGCGTTTCGGAGAATGGGATATAAAGAGGCGATTTTTTGGAGAAAGGCAGAGAATTCACGGTGACACGCTGCCGTTAATGCCTCTCTTTGTTGGTCCCTTTCGGCCACCAAGTGGATGACTTCTGGTGATTGGAAGCGGGACACCTGCCTTGTGCCACTGATTTTGACCCATGATGCAGGCACTCGTTTTATTTCTGGGCTGGAATTGCCCACTTCAATTTGATAGTCGACATCGAGGACAGTACAGTATGTCGCCTGTTTTTTCCCAAGCGTCTTGGCAATATTGACGAGCTCCGACGCAAGCTCGGCTTCGACAGTCCCGAGGTTAAGCTTGCAGCTCTCCATGTCCTCGGATTCATGGGCTTCCTGGAAAAACGTATACTTGTCATTCTTTTTGGCTGCCTCTGGATCAATCATGTCCAGCAGCTCACTAATGGGACCGTGGATCATGGGGAGTGATTCAAGTGCGTTGGCAATCAGAGGGGACGTGAAAGAGGGAGTCTTTTTGGCTGAAAATGTGCCAGATACCCTCTGTAGATGCTGCAAGAGCCCAAAGACCTCTGGACGCGTTGATTTTCCGTAGTAGACTCTTGCCAGTCCACGTTCAAGATCACCTCGGATGGAGCTTAGCAGACAGTCTATCCGGTCGAACTGCGCACTCCCCCTGGATGATATAAGTTCGTCCACGGCTTCTCGACGCTTTTCTAGGACTATGGAAGAGACGAGCGGCTTTGAGACCCACTGCTGCAGTAGTCTCTTGCCGGAACGTGTTTTGGTTTTATCGAGCGCCCAGAATAAGCTCCCGTGAGCATGGTGGTCCGTTGTGTTCTCCAAGACTTCCAGACTCGTCAGCGTTGTCCCACTAAGAAGCATATGTTGGCGGGTAGAAAACGGCACAAAGCAGTCTTTGAGCTGCAAAAGATGCTGCAGACTAAACTCGGTGAGATAGACAGACATGGCGGCCAGACAAGTTTTTGCTGTGTCGTGGAGACGTATCCAAGTCCCTTCGCTTTCTCCTAAGAGGGTGGAAAAGACCCGCTCTGCGTCTGCTGAAGATGGTCGGGGTACCCTTTCGATGCGGGTGCAGCCGTTGGCTAGGGCTATTGTCTTGAGTATGCTTTCCGTAGGGCTCGAGGGGCTTCCAACAAGAATAATTTCCGACGGAGAGAGATGAACAAGCCGTGTTTCCAGCTCGTTCCGCAAAAGACGGTCGTCAAAGGTGTCGTAGATGATAGTCCCTGTGGCGGGCTGCACGGCTATCATTCCCATGGTGACGTGGTCGCTTTGGCTGGCATGGGGAGCCTCTGCCAGGCAGAATATATAGCTGGACCCAGGGGCGGCGTCCTCTTCTTCTGCCTCTACAAATGTGGCTTGTGTGTAGATATCCGTGAGTTCCCGCACGAATGGACCCCCCTTATTACTGCCGGCTTTTTTGAGTGCTGCCGTTTCCATTTGGCGCACAATGCCGACCTTGAGACCAGCATTGACGAGTCGTTTTGTATGGATGCCGATCCGGCCCACTGGGATACTTGCCGACGCAAATTTGAGTAGATGGGCTTCGCTGGGGTGCTCATCAAACCGCATTTTGCCGGGGATACACACAATATTCAGGACTTTGGACGCTGTTCGAGCGTCTTCGCCGAAGAATCTGAATTTATAGCCCACTTCCACAATCAGTAGCGTGTCTGGGTGCTCCTTTTTTATGCGAATCACCTGTGTCTCCAAGGGCGTCAGCTTCTTGCCCTTTTGCCCTTTTCTTGTCTTTGCGTCTTCTTCTTCGTCGTCGTCTTCGGCGTCTTCGACGACATCTTCTCGGACATTCCAGCGGCTCTGGGGGCCATTTGCATGGCCCAGTTTTGCCACAAACTGTTCGTGCCGTTCATTTAGCACTTGAGAAGAGTTGCCTTCAGAGTCTACGTTGTCTTCTTTATCATGATTGTTCAAGTGGTTGTTCAAGTGATAGCGATCCATTATCCCGACATGTTTGGACTGAGTTTCCTGATTTTTCTGTGGTTGTTCTGTGTCTTCTGTGTCCAATTCCATCTCATCATCACTATCGAGTCTAGCCTTTTTCACCGACTGAAAGAACTGGCTCTGCGCCAATGAATTCTCATCATTTTCTTCATTCCCATTTCTTTCTTCCTTTTCAAACTGCCTTTTTCTGCTTGGAATGTCCTTTTTTTGTACAGATTTCTGGGAAAAGAACCCAGTAATGGACGATTGAATCTTTTGTGATGGCTTTGACATGGCCCGTCGTCAATAAATCCTCTTGAAAGACTTTGAGACGCGATCAGTAGTGAACGCGAGACACCTATGACGTAATAATTAGGTATGTATTCTTTGAAATGGAGCTTTTTGTGTGTAAAAAGGAAGGGGGCAAGCCTTTTAGCAGGAAAATAGCGTAGCACGGAAAGTTTTGGGAGCCGGGACGTGTTTGAAACATCCATTATTGTCACGCGCTGTCAGCGAAGTTCATGATCATCAAGCGACGCTGTGAGTGATATTGGCGCCTTATTGGGCGTTTACTCTGCTGCGAGCACCACTATTGCTTAGATATGATATTAGATGTAGATGGCCGTAGATTGCATTGAACTTACAAGTCAAGCCGACTCGTAATAGGCCTGGTCTACCCCCGAAAAAGGGACAGGTTGGGCTTTCATTAGACGATTGCCTACCTCTTTGGCTAGCTGTACCCTACAAATACCTACCTACCTACCTATCTACAATGTTGTAAAGTTCAAAACGAAACCTTTTGGTAGTTTCCTCCCTTGAGCTACCCCAGTGCTGTATTGACATTGCATGCACATACACTACTCATCAGAGCCCAACGACGACGACTTGAAACGCTTATTTTCCTTGTCCCTCTCGCCGGGACTCCCCCCCCTCTTCCTCTCCTTGGGCTTTTTCTCGGCTTTGGCACCGGCAATATCCTTCAACTGCTTCTTTGCCGCTACAACAGAAGCATTGTCCAGTGGTAGAAACCGCACAGACTGCAAATCATACACCATGACGCGGTCAAGCTCCTCGCTCCATGCAACATTGGTATTGATAAGATCCCCATGCATAACCCCGCGGCTCCGTAGCTCCGTGTCGACAATGTCAGCAACGCCGCGGAAAATCTTTACAAAGTCATTGCTGTCTTTATAAAGACGGTCGGGCATCTTGTCATACAACGAAAGGCCAGCCCAAGACATAAGCATGACGTGGCGCAGTCGTGTGTCGACGGCAGAAGGAGAATACGCCCCTACTTCGAGTACGCCGAAGCACACAGGAATCAAAAGACCTTGGAGGTTCACCAAAGACGGGTGCTTATATACAGACACCTCGTGACTCAGCTCCTTTTTCTTTTCATCAGAGACACCCTTGGCCACAATGGTGTATCCATACCGCGAAAGAGTGAGCTTGAACAAGCAGCCCGTGGTTCCATAGAAGCCCTCGTCTGCCAGGCTCTCGAGCCCCTCCCTTTGGCCGTCAGCTGCCAGCTGGTCCTGAAAGAGGGCCAGCATCTCTTCCTCGGAGATAGGGTGGCGCAGGCTGCCCAAGGAGCCATGCTTTTGCACATTTGGGCACTTTGAATCCAAGAGCCCACTGTGACGAAGCCCAAGAAGACACGCTTGGGTACAGTAATCCTTGCCTATTGTCTGGTTTTTTCTTTTTTTCTGGCGATGGGCAATACCACCACCACCCGCACCAGAGGGCGGAAAGGGTCTTTTGGATCCAGAGCCGCTACCCTGGCGATTGATTTCCTCGTAGTCGGACTCGGCAGGAATCCGTTCTTTCATCGGCCACAAGTTGGGGCGGAACGTGGTACTAATGGGCTCAGCATCCAACGCCATCAGCAGCAGTGTCGCCATTTGTGACGCGGGAGCATTCGACACCAAGCTAGGGTTGACAAAATGATAGTACAGACAGCTTGTATCTTTTGGGTCGATTTTGAGAAAGACTGTGGCTACTCCCGACGTCAAATAGCCATACATGCGACGAAAAAACACCATGTGGTCGTACTGCTGGCAGAGGGCCCGGGACAGGATCTTTTTCTCCTCATGCTCACTCCCCTGCGAGAAGTCAGATGCCATATCATGGACCATTGTCTCTGGCGCATTGCCTCCACCCAGGACGTTCTTCATACAGTTGAAGGTTAGCTGGTGGGCAGCCTTGTATTCGCCAGGGAAGAGGCCAACGTCATCAATATTCATTCTGCTTGGCGCCTGGACGGCCCAGCGGTCTGGAATGAGACGTTTCTTCTCGAGAGTTCCCTCGGAATCCCCTTTGCGAGGCACCCCCTTGGGCGTATTGGGATGGAACATGAACTGCACCCCGTCAAACTTGTCATCACCGGCCTTTTTGCAGAAATGATTTACAAGGCGGCAGGCCGGGTACTCAATGTACTCCCGGACAAACACCTCTGCATCCCTTTCATTGCCAAGAGGCTGCCGTGTAATGTGGCTGCGAGCATCCTTGACTTCTTCTACCGATGGGAATAGCTCCTCGTTTCCAAAGACAGCTTGGAATTGGCTGTATCTTTTTGCATGCTCGTCCTTGAAAGCATGCCAATGCTTCAGCTTTTTAGGGTAGGACTTCCCCTCAACAACAGCTATCATTGTAGCATTTTTCAATTCAACTCGAATACTTTCGACTATAATACTTTCAAGTAGCTCCAAGTATGCTTGATGGCTATTTTTTTTAATCGTCTCGATCTTTTGTTTTGCTTCTTTGGCCATCTCTTCGGCATTTTTGACTCTTTCACTGGCCTCTTGTTTTGCTTCTTTGGCCATCTCTACGGCATTTTTGACTCTTTCTTTGGCCTTTTGTTTTGCATTTTTGACTTTTTCACTGGCCTCTTGCTTTGCTTCTTTGGCCATCTCTTCGGCAATTTTGACTCTTTCACTGGCCTCTTGCTTTGCTTCTTTGGCCATCTCTTCTTCATACTTGGCCCTTTCTTCAGCCCGCACTTTGTCCTCTCTAATTTGTGCCATCTCCCTAGAGATGTGCTCGTTGGATTCGCTTTCTTTATCCATTATGAATGCAGGGTTCTATTGAATCTTGAATGCCATGTTAGAGAACTCTACCATTTGAGCTATAAAAAGAGCTTACCAAAAAGTTATAGAGATGACGGTCACACAGAAGGTGCTAATGAGTAATTTTTTGGAAAAAAAATCGGAAAGAAACATTGAGGAATGAGCAATGGGACATGATGCCTTGATTATAGCGAGCTAGCATTAAGGATATGGAAGGAGCTATTTCCGAAATCGCATTCTAATGGAAAGAGCAACCAAATCATTGACGTCACAAAAATACATTCATGTTGATATAAACCAATGACTAATCCGAATCGAAGAGAAAGGCGGTAGAGAACGCCCCACCTCGATACACTATTCGGACAGTATATTTTTGCAAAATGGAGAGAGCTTCAGGATTGCAGAGCTATTAGTGGCACAGAGCAGTCGAGATGCACGGTACGGCAGCCCTGCAACTGCGGATAGGGACAGATGCGCAGATTTCGAGTGCCTTTGCATCGAAAAAATGGCCAGTTGTCCTTCAGCTAGTGCAAAAACGAATGCGTTTGGCAAATGACAAGGACAAGGAGTATCTGACCATTGTCAAGGCTGTAGCGGAGAGCCAGGGGGACGGTGTCCAGGAACGGGCGGCGGCGGGTGTTCTTCTTGACCGCCTGGTAGAGGACGGGACGTCCGTGCGGGACATTTCGAGCATTCAATTGCTTAAATGGGCCGTAGAAAACAGTGGTTTGCCGCAGATGGCGCAGCATGCACAGACGGCACTGGGGACGCTTCGGGCACGCTGGGTGAAGGCCCATCCGAAGGAGAAGAAGATGGCAGTGGTCTGTATGCATGAGTGCGTGGCAGTATGTGATGTTGAAAATGCACAGCAAATCGCAGCCGTTTTGAGCAAAACGGCTGGTGGACAGTTTGTTTTTGTCAATATCATGCTGACGTTTATCCTCTCCACAGATCTGAGCGTGCCGGAGCAAAAAAGGGCCATTTATGCCATGCTGGCGCAGCGACAAGTGGAAAAGGCTGTTGCGGAAAAGGAATCGCCAAAGGAAGAAGAAGTGCTCTTGATGTTCCGTATTGCGGCAGTGCATGGGACGGATGAGGCGTATATAAAGCATGTTCATGACGAGAAGACGGGTGTCAAGGCACAGCTTACCATGGGACGGAAACAGTTGGCGTATGAAGTCTTTGATCATTTTGAAAAAAAGGAAAACTGGACAGAAATATTCCAGGTTTGTACACAGATGCTTCTCAAAGATGATGGCACGGTCTGTGTGGAGGGCTGTGACCTCCGCACATGGTCACTCTTTGTCAAAGCTGCCGAGAAACAGCTCGACGCAATAAGGTAGGCAAGAGAAGAACAGGAAAATGGAGAGAAAGGGGGCTAATCTGGCAGTGCTTTTTACAAGGTGCAAGATGTGCTTGCACGATTTGCCGAGAAGAAGAAGAGCCTCTCGGCTACGCATAAAAAAATCACAGGCCTCGCCCTCTTGGAAATGACAATGGCCATGCCAAAAGCCATAACAGGCGTCGACATGGTACGTGTACAGCAAATAATCGCCTTTATCAAGGCCCATGCAGACATGCCATCCCTTTTCAACGATGTACAACGGTTTGTTGAGAAGCTCTCCCTGGGGGAATGGCTTGCCTTCTTCCAGGCCCTCCAAGGTGAAGACAACAGCCATCTTTCTATCCTGACGCTACAACTTCGGTACCTATTTCACGCCCTTGGCGTCAGCCGCACCCCTCGAAATGGGGCCATGCATTGCACGATTTGCCTGTGCCCTTCCAT
This sequence comes from Chrysosphaeria jannelii, assembly GCA_020002325.1. Lineage (NCBI taxonomy): Eukaryota > Fungi > Ascomycota > Sordariomycetes > Ophiostomatales > Ophiostomataceae > Chrysosphaeria > Chrysosphaeria jannelii. The sequence continues at coordinate 29,229 of JAGKRY010000117.1, read as the reverse complement.
TTCTGCTTGCGAGCCTTGTCTCTCTTCCATTGCCTCTACGAGCCTGGATTTGAGCCAGGATAACTCTACTCTGGCTTCGCCTTTCCTGGCAAATCTCGCCCTCACGGCGGCCAGTTGTCTCTTGCGTATCGCTGGTATCCATCGGCCTGGCTGCACACCCCCTCCTGGCCAGCCATGGATCCACGGCATCCATCGACAGCGTCTTCTGCAGGCTGTCTTGCTTCTTGACGATCAACTCGACAAAACGCCAGACCATGTTGCCACACGCCTCCTCCTCGTACGCCTCCACATCGTCTTGGGGAATGCCCCACGGGCCTTCCAGCTCTGGGCACCACTCGGCGTCAAGAGAACTATTCTCGATGCCCTTGTTCCGCTCGTCATGGACCGTATTTCTGCATCACCCGGCCTATTCGTCCGTGAAAACATCCTCAAACCCACCAAGGAGTACTTTGCCTCTGTCATGAAACGTCCTACCCCCCCACACATCACGGACGCCTACGCCGCGGGGAGCTACACGTCCATCCTCGACATGACTGCTCTGCACCAGCGTATCCAATACAGCTGCACACGCTTCATGACTGCCGTAGAAGAAAGGCGTTTGACGCGGCTCCTCGGAGGCAAGATGGAGGCTGCCACCAGCGTGGCTGCTTTTGAGGACCTCTCCAACGAGGACGTCCTCGTCAACGTCACTGACTATGGCGCCTTGCCCAGTTTGGAGCCCAGTGTTGGCGCCTGTCTGGGCAAAGCTATTGCCCTCGGGCCCGAGCTGTCCAGCTGCCGCATGCATCTGTTGGTGCTGACGGAGCAGTTCCTCGACCTCGTGAGCTTCCGCCCGGCGCGTGATTACCGGCCCTTGAAGCCGGCCGAGGCAGCGTCACGCTACCGGGCATTCATTGTCGGCACACTAGACCGTCTACAGGCGTCGTTCAGCCATCATTTGCACAACGGGGCCAGGGAGGCGTGCACGACGGCAGAACACGCCCATTTCCTGGCCGTGTCCACGCTGGTGAGCCTCGTCGCCTTTGCCTTTTCGGGCACGGCCGGCGGGACGCTCTGTGCGTCCATGGGCGCGGCAGTGGCGTCGGCCGTGGGCCTTGTGCGGACGGCTGCCCTTCCAAAGGGAGAGGGAGAGCCGCTGGTGACGGCCACAAATATGCACACTCTTGTGGTTCTTTATGAGAGTGTGGCGGCTCTGAAGCAGACGGCGGCGTTTGTGGACACGTACGAGGCATCGCACAGAGGCGTCTTGGCAAAGGAAGTGGTGGCAGAGATGCGTGGACTGCAGACGCTGGCCAACGAGACGGGCAGTGCCCTCAAGAGCCATGTGACGAGAGGCATGGCGGTGCTCAGGACGCCGGAGGCGCGCCAGGACCAGGCACGGATGGTGGAGGGAGACGACGAGCTGTCGAAAGCTGTGGTGGAGAGGGTAGGGGGCCGCGACAAGGCGAAGAGCTGGAGCATGGGGGTGGTGGGGGGGTGGAGGGACACGATGGAGGGATGGTTACAGGCAGAGATTACGAGGTAGACGAGTAGAGGACTACAAAAAGCACTATGATTTGAAGGAGGCTACGGGAGGGATTACTGGCGCACGGCGTAGTCCGTGTCGGGCAGGTAGAGATGGCGGTCGGCGCCGTTTTTGGTGAGGACGACCATGCGGATGACGCCGCCGGAGCTGCCGTCCCACTTGATGGCCTCACGCAGGGCCCCCTTGACAAAGGACACGGCCTCGGCCTCGTCCATGTTCTCGCGCCAGTACGAGTCGCAGTAGCCGTAGATGTACGTCGAGCCACTGCCGCCAATGGCATAGGCCTGCTTGTGCAGCGATCCGCCGAGGGGCACGGAGTACACCTGGCCGCCGTAGCGCGCGTCCCAGCCGGCCACGATGAGGCCTGCGCTGAGCCGGTCCTTGTTGTTGTAGCAGAGCTCCTGGAAGATGGCTGCGGCTGTTTGCGTGGTGGGCGGCCGGCCGTTCATCATGCGGTAGAGCCCCAATTGGTACTGTGCAATGTCGGCGACGGCCTGCGTGTCGGCCGCCGAGCCCGACCGGCAGCACCAGATGGTGTCGTCGACGCGCGTCAGCTTGTCCGTCACGCGGTTCGCAATATAAGAGCCCGTCGTGGTGCGCGAATCCGCGCCCAGAATGACGCCGTCCTTGAACGTCACGGCCATGCTGCTTGTTAGCGGCCCCCCTCCTGGAAGCATGCTTACATGGACGTCCCCAGGCTGCTGTTAGCTTCTCTCTCTGTGAATTCCGCGTCGATCTCTCGCGATCTCTCTTTTTCGTCGACTTACTTTACTTCGCCCTTTTTGAGGTGGTCCATGTCGACGTGGATGCCATCTTTTGTCAGCTCGTCCCTCTCCCCCCGCAGACACGCACCCTCGCTGAGATTCCCCGTCGTGCTGTACCCCATTGTTGGTTTTGCCGCGAAATGTCGTCCACAGCGCCAGCCCGCCGCTTATTACATATCTCCAGGCAGTGCCGCGTGTTGGTCACGTGAAACAGAGCTGCTTGTTATGCATCTACACGCACTATTCATCTACTCGGCACACCCGCAGTCGTAAAAGTCCCCAATGGCGTTGCAGTCAAAGACGGGCTTGCCCAGCCGCTCGTTCACCTCATTGTGCACAAAACACGCCCACCCCGCCGCGGCATTGCGTCCGCTCGTCTGCGGCGGGTACTTTTCCAGCAGCGTCTGGAAATGCGCCGCGCATTCGCCGCACGGATACAGTCGCGCAAAGAGGTAGACAAACGACTCCAGCGCGCGCGAGTCGTCCGCCGACGGCGTCTCCGGGAACTGCGCCATCATCGTGTGCAGCAGACGCCACGACGACCGGCCCAGCTCTGCCCTTTTCATCGCCCCCGTCAGTGCATATTTCATAACCGGATAAATGCATACTTAATCGTCTCGTTACCGAGCTTGTGCGCTATGACGGCTCCCTTTAGCAGGCGCTCGCTGGGGTCCGCCTGCTGTGGTGCTGCTGGCAGTGGCGCTGTACTCGACACGTACATCAGCGTCAACACGACTACAATAACCGCCATGACGGCGACGACACGGACACGGCGCGGCATGCTCGTCAGATGCTTTTTACCTAGGTACCTATGTATCTATGAAAAGAATAAACGAAACCTCGCTGCCCGCCTATTGACACTCCTTTCGGCAGCACTGATTACGTAATCAACACCCGCTGACTACTTTGTCCACTCGGCCTACCCCCGGCGCTGCGCCGCGGCCTGCAGAAACGCCTCGAGCGCGAAGCCGCCGGTGCCGTCCTTTGTGACGACGCCCTTTTCGGTGACAATGGCGTCGATCAGCGCGTGCGGCGTCACGTCAAACGCCGGGTTCCACACGTCGATGCGCTGGTCCGCCGTGGCTATTCGCACAGTTGAGGCCGATGTATCGACGGTACCTTCGGCGGTGACGACGGGCCCGGATGTCTGCGTCAGCTCCGTGCGCGGGCGCTGCTCGATGACGATGCTGTCGCCGGCGGGCGTGGCGAGGTCGATGCTCGTGGTCGGCGCGGCCACAACAAACCGGATGCCGTGGTGGCGCGCGAGCACGGCGAGCTGGTACGTGCCGATCTTGTTGGCCGTGTCGCCGTTGCGCACGACGCGGTCGGCGCCGACAATGACGGCGCGGATGTTCATGGCGTCCTTCTGGAGCCGGAACAGCGCGGCGGCCATGGAATCGGCAATGAGCGTGGCCGGGATGTGTTCGTAGACAAGCTCAAAGGCCGTCAGCCGGCTGCCCTGATTGTAGGGCCGGGTCTCGGTGCAGAAGGCGTGCAGGAGGGCGCCGCGCTGGTGGAGCGTGCGGATGACCCCCAGCGCCGTGCCGTGGCCAGACGTGGCGAGAGAGCCCGTGTTGCAGTGCGTCAGCACCGAGAGCCGGGCCGGCCCGGAGACGCTCGTGAGCCACGCCGCGCCGTGTTCGCCAATGGCCATGTTCGTGGCGAGGTCGCGCTGCAGGATGCCCTCGGCGGCGGCAGTGTAGGCGTCGACGACGGCCTGGCGCGATGCGCTTTTGTCTGCGCCGTCGAGGGCCACTTGGCGCACGGCGTCCTTGAGCAGCCGGATGGCATTGGCCAAGTCGACGGCTGTGGGCCGACTCTGGTGGAGCCGGTCGAGTTGGCTGTCGATAAAAGCAATCGTCTGGTGGCCGTCCTCGGCAGCAAAGGCCCCGTGGTGCAGCTCGACGGCGAGGGCGAGCGCAGCTACAATGGCAATGGCGGGTGCGCCACGCACACGCATGGAGCGGATGCAGTCAAAGGCAGCCTCGCAGGTGGCGACGGCATCGTAGTGGTGCTCATGCGGCAACCGTAGCTGGTCAAGCACGTCAAGACGGCCTCGTTCGTATCGGATCGCTTGGAGGGACATTTCTCTCTTCTCTTTTCTCTCCTCTTTTTTTTCTTTGGAGTCTCTTTTTCTTTTTCTTCTTGCGTCATTTCTACTTTATAGTATTACTTACATATAGTAGCCGGGAGGTAGAGTGGGTCAAGTCTTGATGCTTTTTATAGACATTATATGTGGAGGCAGCTCTATCTTTTTTTTCATACGCCAAAATCATCACCCACTCTCGGACATGGCTTCATCCTCGGAACCACTCAGCCCGTCCCCCTGTGCCTCGGCTACCACCTGCACATTGACCCCCTCGCTCTCTCCGTCGTCTCCTTCATCCCCCTCGCCCCCCTCATCCCCTTGGCCCGACGGTTTCCGTCGCTTTGCCGTTGGCGATTGCTCCGCTGCTGCCCGTTTCAGCGCCACCGTTTCGCGCGCAATGGCCACCATGTGCGCCTCCATCGCAGCCGGCGGCGCCGACATGAGCGGCGCCGACACCGGAATCAAATGCATGGGCGCTGCCGCTAACGATGCCGGCGTCTGGATGGGCACCAATACCGGTGGCAGTGTCGTCGCCGGCACGGGACTGGGCACCCCTAGCGTGGCGGCATTCGTCTTGCGTCCGCGTGGCGCCCGCACTACGGGCGCTTGCACAAACGTCGCGCCAGGCGTCGTCACCTCTACAAAGGGGTCTTTGGGCCGTGCCTTGCCCGTCTTGGGTCCGCCCCCATGGTGGGCTCCATTTATGCCCCCGTTCGTGCCCCCGTTCATGGCCCCATTGGACGGCCCTGCTGCTCCATGCGCCATAGTAGACGCGTAAAACCCCCCTGCCATGGCGGGCCGCGACGACGCCACGACGTGTTTCCAGCGTCGGATGGCTGATGTCACCACGGCCGAAAGGTCCGCCGTGTGCTCGTTGGGCTGCAACCCCACGGGCTGCGGGCCTGGCTGGTGGGCAGCTCGCTGCAGCGCGCGAATGACATCCTCCCGCATAGGAATAAAGGCCGGAGGGGCCGCGTGGAACTCGCGTGGCTGCTGCAGCTGGCCGAGGTGCTCCACCTGGCTGCGCAGGCTCGCTGTCTGCTGCTGCGACGTCCGCAGCGTCTCCGTCAGCCGCTCCACTGCCGTCTGTCGCGATGCAGCGGCACGTGCCACCTCCAAGAGCCAGATATCGCGCTGCTGCTGCTCGTCCAGAACCACCCACGCTGCATACGTCGCCGCTACGTGGGCACACACGCGCTCTTCCCACGCGGCCGCCTTGGCGTCGGCCGTCTGCAGCGCTGTCTGGCGGTCGGCAACATGCACGGGCGGGTACTGGGCGCCGTCAAACGCAGCGTGCGTGGCCGCAGCCGTCTGCTCGCGCCACACGCGGCACTTTTCGCGGAAAAAGGCCTGCAGGGCGTCGTGCTGGCCGGCTGCCGGCGGCTCAGTCGACCAGCACGTTGCCGTCGGCACCTGCGTCGAGGCAAACAGCGACGGCAGCGGGGCCAGACACTGCAGCACCAGCGCGGGGAAGCCCATGGACTCGGGCTCAAAGTCCACAGGCGCGCCGGGCGCGTCCAGCAGCTGCTTGGCGGCACTCCACGCATTGGCAAACTCCCGCAAGGCCAGCTCGGCGGCGCGTGCATCGTCGCGGGCGTCCTGCAGCTGCGTAGCCACGTCGGGCGGACACGGCTGCATCCGCGGGTCGACACGACGCGCCACAGCGTCGCCAGCCATGGCAGCCGTCTCCCAGCGCGCGTTGGCGGTCGCAGACGCTGCCGAGGGCGCGTCGCGCGTGGCAGTGCCATTGACGAGACTGTTGGGCGTCTCGGCGACAGCTGTGGGCGTGACCGAGGCACGCGCACGGCCGTGGGAGCTGCGTGGCTGGCGCCGCGTCACAATGCCGCGCATGCGGCGGATCTCTTCGACGTCGTGGATGCCGTCGGGCAGCTTCGGATTGCGCTCTTTGATGTAGAGATCAAGATGCCGGCCAAGAGACGATGATGTAAAGGACTGGTGGCAGTACGGACAGCTCTTGTCCTTGGCCGTCTTAAGGAAACTGTCGTCGCCGGCGCCAGCGGTGGCCTCCATCTGCGCCATCTGGATGTAGGATCCCTAGGAAAAGGGAGAGAAAAAACGGAAAGAAAAAAAAAGAAGAAAAAAAGACGAACAAAAACGCGGTCCTGCAAAAGACTTGTTCCGAGTGCTTGGTGTCTGTGCGAGACCGAGGACCAACGTGTAGTGTGTCCCTCCTCCCGTCAATGTCGAGCAAAGAAGGTGAGCTGAAGCTGGCTGTGCTGTGTGCTCCGAAAAAAGACGGACGGAAAAACACTTTTTTTTTACATAAAAATATCCAATCGAGCGCAATTATACAAGGTACCTGTTGTCACCCCATTTTGCCGGTATAATGACTAACCACTCGGCGGTGAGACCACCACGCGCGTCGCGCGACACGGTACATGGACGGATACACACATACCACTTTGATTGATCAAAAAGCTGCAAGACTTTATTTTCAACTGCCTGCGACTTTTGCATTTCCCCCCGACGCACACATGGCACCCGGTATGTACCGCACGCAGTGTGCACTCTCTAACAGCGTGTAGCTGCGAGCGATAGCGATTCGGCCGCCGCCGACATTCCATCGAAGAAAACGTCTCGACGCGAGAGTGGCCGTGCGAAGGCCGATGCAAAGGCCGACGACGCGCCAGAGGCTGCGCAGGACGGCGCCTCCGATGCGCAGGACGACGATGAGGACGAGGAGTGCGTTTGTGCGTGGAGAAAACGTGTGCTGACGGAAGATTCGAAGTGCAAAAAATCCTCGGCCACATGGTAGAGGTATGTCTGTTTCTTTCTCTCTTGCGCCTCTCGACTAACTGGCTAGGGAACCGACTCTGTGTTTTTCCGCGTCATGTGGAAGGGCTACGACAAGCCGTCGGACCACACGTGGGAGCCGGAAGAGAACTTGGCGTGCGTTTCCTTTACTGTTTTTATTTGCCCGCTAACAACAGCGAAAATGCCTCGGAGATTCTGGCAGAGTACATTGAGAGCATTGGCGGCCGCAGTAAGCTGTTTGCCAAGCCCCGGGGCAAGAAACGCTCGCGACCGGGCATTGCCGCAACTGTCAAACGGCCACGCAAATCGGCCACGCATCCGGCCGACCGTGAGTCGTCACCGCCCGAGGACAAGGGCTTTGTGCCACCCGATGACTGGGAGGAGCATGTCGCAGGCGTCGAAATGTTCCGCGACATGAACGGCAAGCTGTGTGTGTTTCTGACGTGGCCGGAGGGCAAACGCACGCAGCATCCTGCCGAAGAAGCGTACAAAAAGTGTCCACAAAAGGTGCGTTGCTTATAGAGTTGGCCATCTGACTGACCGGCAGATTATAGAGTTTTTCCAATCTCGCATTACATTTAAATCAAGATCGTAGTTTTTTGCACGGTGAAGTATGTACATTTTTGGCAATGGAGCTCTTGTAAAAATAGTCCAAGTTGATCGACGATAACTGCAGACGCTCGCTTTGCAAAGTGGGGCTCCGGTGTGCGTTCTATTGGCCCTCGTGCCTCGACGCGTCCCAACGCGCCCAACCCTGTCGTTTCCAAAATAGAAAATGCTGGTGGCCGGGGCAACCAGGGTGCAGCGAGGGCCTATACATATGAGAGGGCAGCCTGCATCCACTGACAAGACGCACTTGAACGCGATTCGCATTAAGGCCTCGAGGTACGTACGCCATTTGCATGCCAGTGCGGGTGCTGACGCGGGCAGATGAAGGAAAACGACGCGATTGCGCTGATTGTCATTCTCTTGTTTTTGTTTTTGGCCCTGGTGTCGTTTGGCATTTACCGCATGGTGTCGGTTGCGCGACGAAACGTGACAACCTCGAGCAGCGGCAGTGGCAGCGGCAGCTCCAGCGGCAGCTCCAGTGGCAGCAGCAGTCACCACCACCACCACCACGAACATGTGTAATTCGCACTGTACGGCTTTTTATTTAGTACTTAAGTTTGGATAGACGTTTTTGGATTTTTTTGGATGAATTGATGCATTTACGACGACTTGACGAAACAGGCAGGAACGACGTCTCTGTGTCACGCCATATTGACGCAAGGCGTCGGCCTCGTCGACTTTTAACTATTTCAATGGTGACCACGGCCCACTCCAGCAGGGCGATGACGTCAATGCCTCACACTTTCTCAGATCGTGCCTGATGCGTCTTTGTTCCTTTGATGTCTCGTGGACGTGGGCGCGGGGTCGCTAATCTTCACCCTGATGACGTCACAAGAGGCCCCTTTGTCGATGAACGTCGATTTGCAACGTTGGACGGGCGAAAAACTGGAAATTTCTGGCAAATGCACGAAGCAGATATATCCCTCACGCAAGGAGCCGGCTTATGTAAGGGCGGAGCGAGGCGGAAAAAGAAAGCAGGCGTGCGGCCCCACATTTGCTAGTGCGCGCGATTTAACACGGCCTGCAGCGTACTTTAGACGGCACAACCCATTCATTTTCCACACACACCAACTCCCTTATGGCGTCTTGGACTCGGAAGAATGCCATCCCACCGTCGCGCGCCCGTCCCCTCCGCCGTCTAGGCGGCTATTCCTCTGCGCACACGGCCGTCACGGGCCTTTCGCGCCTCGTTTGTGCCTCTTTTCCGCAGCTGGTTTCGGCTGCTCCGCTCGGCCTCGCCGCGCGCCGCACGGGCCTGCTGTCTGCGCTGGGCTCCGGCGAGGCGGGAGAGGGCGGCGACCTGGTCGGGCTGTACATTGCGTCGGCGTTTCTGGTGCTACTAGGAGGCGCCTTTGCCGGCCTGACCATTGCGCTGATGGGCCAGGACAGCATCTATCTGCAGGTCCTGGCGCGCGACGACGCGGATCCGCAGCAGAAGAACGCGCGGCGCGTCTACGACCTCCTGCAGAAGGGCAAGCACTGGGTGCTCGTGACGCTCTTGCTGTCCAACGTCATTGTCAACGAGACGCTGCCCGTGGTTCTCGACCGCTGTCTTGGCGGCGGCGTGGCGGCGGTGGTGGGCAGCACCGTGTCCATTGTGATCTTTGGCGAGGTGCTGCCGCAGTCCGTCTGCGTGCGCTACGGCCTGCAAATTGGCGGATTCATGGCCAAGCCCGTGCTGGTGCTGATGTGGCTGATGGCGCCCATTGCGTGGCCCATTGCCAAGCTGCTGGACCATGTGCTGGGCGAGGACCACGGCACGGTGTACAAAAAGAGCGGCCTCAAGACGCTCGTGACGCTGCACCACTCTCTGGGCGATGTTTCGCAGCGGCTGAACCAAGACGAGGTGACGATTATCAGTGCCGTGCTCGATCTCAAGGAGAAGTCGGTGGAGAGCGTGATGACGCCCGTGGACGACGTCTTTACGCTGTCCGAGGACACGGTGCTCGACGAGGCCATGATGGACATTATCCTGACGGCCGGCTACTCGCGGATCCCCATCCACGAGCGCGGCAGCAAAACCAACTTCATTGGCATGCTCCTGGTCAAGATCCTCATTACCTATGACCCCGACGACAAGAAGCGCGTCAGTGCCTTCCCCCTGGCCACGCTGCCGGAGACGCGCCCGGAGACGAGCTGTCTGGACATTGTCAACTTTTTCCAGGAGGGCAAGTCGCACATGGTGCTCGTGTCGCAGTATCCGGGCGAGGACCATGGCGCGCTGGGCGTCGTCACGCTCGAGGACGTCATTGAGGAGCTGATTGGCGAGGAGATCATCGACGAGTCGGACGTCTATGTCGATGTCCACAAGGCCATCCGCCGGCTGCAGCCTGCCCCGAGCGCGCGCCTTCTGCGCAACCAGCGCAAGTCGATGGAGTGTTTTGACGGCGGCGGCTCGTCTGGCGACGCCGAAGTGGGCTCGGGGAGCGTCGACGAGAGAGCCAACATGTCCCTGCAGACGGTGCCGTTTCTGCGGACGTTTTCGGACGGCCGCGTGCTCTCGGAGCCCAAGACGACGGCGCTGAAGCTGCGGCGCCTGTCCATGGACGCCGACGGACGCGCAACAGAGTCGACGGTGCCCGTGTATGACATTGGCGATTTCCGGAAGCACCTGCGGCATCTGGGCCCGTCCAACCGCGCCAACAACCCCAACGCCACGCGCTCGACGACGGTGCATGTGAAGCAGGGCTACTACCAGCAGACTGCGGCCGTCGAGGACGACGCGCCGGAGACGGAGCATTTACTGAAAGAGTCTGTTCCCATACGGGGCCATGGGCACTACGGCAGCACGGGCTCGCTCGATAAGAGCGGCGATGTGCCGCTGGCGGGACTCGAGCGGTCGCGGGGGTCGTTTGTGATGAGCGGCAGCCTGACAGAGAGCTACGTGCATGCACACGGCGTGCAAAAGATTGTATTGGAGACGGCAAATAGCAGTTCGGCCGAGGAGGAGAGCCCGGCTTCGCAGCGGAGCGTGTCAGGGACGTATTTCCGAGACGGCATGCGAAGAAAGGCGTCGGTGAGTCCGACGTCGTCGCAGCGCTCGGATTTGATGGATTTGGGGCGATAGGACGCCTTTCTTCTTCTTTTACACACCATTTGTTATATTTTTTATATTTTTCATTTTTTTCATTTTTTTCATTTTTTGGATACACTCACTGTACATTTTTGCGGTACATTTTACATCCGTTTATCTTTCCAAAGCAAGTTTTCATAAAAATGCACTCGTTCCACCTGCCATGGCCGGATTGTTTTCGAGTCTGCGGCGCAGGTCGTTGGGACTGGTGCTGCTTCTTGTGACGGTCGTGCTATGGACGCTCTCCAACTTTCTCGGCCGCTTCCTCCTGTTTGACAACACCTTTGACAAGCCCTTTTTCGTCGTCTACTTCAACACCTCTGCCTTCTCCCTTCTCCTCTTGCCCGCATGCATCCGCTCGCTCCGGACACACGGCGTCCACGCGTCCCTCCGTGCGCTGCGCCGTCTCCTGCGTGACGCCATGGACAGCAATCCTGGCGGCGAGGAAGAGGGCGGACTGCTGCTGCAGCCAGGGCTGCCGCCTCTGACGGCGGTGGCCACGGTGCGTCTTGCTGTGCAGTTTTGTCTCCTCTGGTTCTGCGCAAACTACCTCTCCGTGGCGTGTCTGGCCTACACGGGCGTCGCCAGCGCTACCGTCTTCACCTCCACCAGCGGCCTCTTTACCCTGCTCTTCTGCGCTGCTGCTGCCATGGAGCCTCTGACGGCGCGCACGCTCGCCGGCGCGCTCCTCTCCGTCATTGGCGTCGCCGTGGTGTCCCTCGTGGATGTCCAGACAGACGGCGGCGGCGATGCGTCCCTCCACCAGAGCATCCCGAAAACAGCCCTCGGCGATGCCATGGCGCTCTCGAGTGCTGCCGTCTACGGAACGTACGTCACGCTCATGAAGAAACGCGTCGGCAACGAAGACCGCGTGGACATGCTCCTCTTCTTCGGCCTCGTCGGCCTCTTTAACATGCTCTTTTTATGGCCTGGTCTCCTTATTCTACATATCCTCCACTGGGAGCCTTTTACCTGGCCTCCAACGGCCCCCATCTGGGCCATGCTCCTCACCAACGCTGCCGCCTCTGTCCTCAGCGACGTCTGCTGGGCCTATGCCCTGCTCCTCAGCACGCCAGTGGTCGTCACAGTGGGCCTCTCCCTCACCATCCCCCTCTCTCTCCTCGGCGAAATGGCCGCCTACGCCATCTCCCCCAGTCTTCTCTATTGCACCGGCGCCCTCATCGTCGTCCTCTCTTTCCTCCTTGTCCACCACGAAAGCCATTCATAGCCTCTAGCATCTCTTTTTCTAAGTCTATAAACTTGTTCGAGCCTTGTTCTTTCTGCCATATATGCCATCATTCCGTAGGCGGTGAGCCACAGAAATAAAGGTACGTAAATTACGTCACCTGTACCTACCTAAGGTCTCTATCACTTCGAGACGCAAGATTGAAGACCTATCAAAAAAGTCTCCTTACTTTTATCTTGCTATGCAACCTCTCCTCTTCGCACAGCGGCTCACGGCCTTCCTCTACGCTAGCATCGCTGCCCTCCGTGAAAAAAATGAAAAATCCGGCTGCCCTGCCTCGGCTACCCTCCAATCCACCCTCCTAGTTTCCCTTTCTGGCAAACTCGTCGCCTACGCTTCACCCCTCCCCGCAAGCTCTATCCGCACATACGCCTCCGTCGCCGCCTCCATCTGGTCCCTCCACACACAGAACCGACCCCCCTCAGATCCGCCGCATCTCTCCCTCGTCGCCACCTCCGACGACGGCGTCGCCTTTGTCGTAAAACCCCTCCAATGCGGCCTCCTCTTCGTCTGCTCTACCTCTTCCCCAGATATAGACACCCCTTCCGGCCTCCCCATACGGCAGGCACAAACCCATCGCTCGTCCTCGGCTGCTACAGACCTCGCTAGCAGCCTCGGAAAGAGCCTTGCACATAGCCTTGGAAGGAGCCCTAGCCGCGCGGTTGACGACACAGAGGAAGGAACGACTGCGACTGGGCTCCTGCTTGTGCGACGGCAAGTCGACGAACTCGCCCACCTCCTCGATGAAAAACTGGGGCCCCTCAAAGTGCCCCAAACAGACATTGGCCTCAATGGGTTCTGCTAGCAATACATAGCGCCACATACAATGTAGATTCCTCTTTTACTCAATGCTAAGCTTCGTAATACTCTCGTTCGCGTCCGCCATGGCCTGCATCCCCACGCGCGCCTTGCCCGGCCGTGTCGGCCCTATAGACTCAAAGAATCCTGCTGTGCTACTGATGCTCCCTCCGCGGCTTCCTGGCCGCGACGAGACGCTTCCCGGCCGTGAGGACACCAGCATCTGGCTGTTCCCTGGCCCGCCCCACGACAAAACGTCCCTCTGCATCGGACTCTGCATCGGACTGTTGTGTATGCTTATGCTCGGGCTCACTGCCCGTCGCTTTAGACTCACCCCGTCCAATTCAAAATCGTCTTCCCGTCTTCGCTTGCCCGTGTTCACTCGCCGTGCTGCGTCATCCGACGCATTGCTCCGTCTGTGGACATGCCCGAACGGCGGCGGTGTTGCCCCCCGGGGCGACGGTGCATCCACTAGCTTATTCCAAAACGGCCGTGTCCATGGCGGAGCTGACATTACCGGCGTCGTCGCATCCACCGCCATATCGTCTTCAGCAGCCGACGGCATTGTCGGCAACACCCCTTCACTCTCTAGCACCTGGCGCACAACTTGTGCTTCGCGTCGGAAATCTGCCTCTGACGGCGCTGACTCCTCCGCCAAAGCTGCCCGAATCCGGGCAAATCCTCGTGTCTTTGGCAGCAGGTTCCCTGGCCGTGTTATATTGCGCCGGACCACCCGCTCGCCCTCCTGCACCCGTGCCTCGTCGCTCTCATGGCCAGATATGTGCAGCTGGTTTGCCGCCCACGTAATGCTCTCCCGTCGTCCACGCAGAAATGACGGCGGTGGCGATGGATGCATCAAGCGCGTCTGGTGTCTCCGGAGTTGCTTCGCTGGCCTCTGCCGTCGCGTAAACGAGTCGGACGGCGTTCCTGGAGGTATCGCCATGGGCGCTGTCTTGCCTACATGGGGCGTCGTCACAAACGGCTCGTCATCAACCATAAAATCGTCGTCTTCCGAGCTCGACGACGTGTCAGACACCCCCAGGCTCCCAATAGATCCCATGCGGTCCAGTCGACCACCCCATTCGGCCCCGAGGTCACCGCTGCCTTCATCCGCAAGAACAGAATGGTGCAGTCCCGTCGCCGCCCGTGAAAAGTCCATTCCACGCGACCGGCGCGGCAGAACATTCCCCGGCGTTGAAAAGAGCATCGGGTCGACTCTCGGCGACGCTGACATCCGCGCTGCATCGCCCAACACCGAAATCGGCGCTACTATCGGCGTCTGCGGCCCGGCTCCTCGCTCTGTTCTGGGCCGTGTTTCGCGCTCTCCTTGGACACGCACGCCCCCCTGAAGAAATGGAGTCGTTGGCCAGCCCTCCGGCCCTCCTCCCAGAGTGCTGTCGTCGCGCCATGGCGGCCAGTGAGGCCCCGGAAACATCGGCGATCCCAGACCCCTCCGAGCCGGCGTTCCTGTTGCCATGCTGCTTGAGCCATCCGAAAACGACCGTGCCTTGATCAGCGGCGTCCCCGGCGCGCCGCTCCCCAGAACCCCGTACTTTGGACGCCCTTCCTTGTCCGAGTCACACTCCATCATTCTTTCTTTCTTCTCTGCTCCTTCTGCTTCACGTCGCGTTGCGGCACGCTTAGTAATGTGTGCTTATGACGTCATGCTATAATCACCACTCCTCCTGGTCCCACTCTTCCTCCACATCGGCCCACCCGCACAGCCACCGCAAGCCACCTCCCTCGCCGCATGTCCGCAAAGCGGCCGCCTTCTGCCGGTCCTGGCGCCACAGGCGCACCGACCGGTCGTCGCATGCTGTTACGGCATTGCCCCGGCTCGTCCAGCACACCGCCCCCACTTCCTTCTCGTGCCCACGCACCAAAGCCGTCCCCTGCCGTACAATAGGCACCGTGGCCTCGGGCCGCAGCCCCTGTATGAAGCTAAAGCTGCCTGTAAAACTAGGCGAGACGCCATCCATCACCGACGCGGAAAGCGGCGTTGCAGCAGGCAGCACCGTGTCGCCCTTGAGGCTGTTTATAAAGTACCGTTCATCCGTAGGAAACGTCACGGCACAGCCGTCGCTGCTCCCCACCACCAATAGCTCAGACAGCCCCTCCTTGGCCGGCCGCACCGCTGCTTTGATGTAGAACGACGACACGTACAGCCGGTTGTGGCGGAACCCATACAGGGGCCCAAGCCCTGCATGGCTGGTTGCGTTTCGCCTTCGCGGCTGGTCGGCCGCACGGTGGGACAGCTCCGGGGCCACGCCGAGGATCAAATGCGCCGTGGAGTACGCATATACCGTGTTGTCCTTGCACACGCTGTACAGCCGCGAGCCATCGCCGCTGAGCGCCAGTGCCGACACGCCGTACGGGCGCCATTTGTAGTGGCTTTCCGGTGCCGGCGAGCACGACACAGGCGTGCAGATGTTCTGCTTGGACGTGTGCACGTTGCGGATGTCCCACAGCTTCACCGAAGCATCCACTTCGCTTGCTGACAGCAACAGGTGCTCGTAGCCTGCTGGCATGAACTGGATGGCCGTCACCGACACGTCGCCGGCCCGGCCCGACTCCCACTGCATCGCCATCTCCGGCCCGGTGCTCGGCCTCTGCCGCCGCAACGGCCGGTTTGTCCGCAGATGCGCGTCGAATATATTATTAATCACGCACCCGCTGCGGACAGTCCGGGTCTCGCCCTCTGCGTCGCCGCTGGGAATGTCCAGCGCCGGCCCGCCGTGGCAGCGCAGGTCCCACAGCTTGATGCTGCCGTCGCGGCTCGACGTTGCAAGCACGTTTCCACAGCCCTTGCCCGGCTGGAAGCGGATCTGCTTCAACGATGCCGTGTGGCTCTCCAAAAAGGCCACTGGCGTCTGTGTTTCCAGGTCAAATACTTTGCCAGTCTGGTCGCCCGATGCCGTGGCAAGATGTCCGTCGTCCTCAGAGATGCACAGGTCAATGACGGCATTGTCGTGTGCCAGAAACTCTGTGCGGATCTCTCCAAATCCACCGCTCTCGGCCTCTGAGTCGAGAAAACGGACACGTCCCTCTTCATCACCCACAGCCACAATGCCATTATCTACAGTAAGCATGCCTTGTCTCTCGCCATCCGCATATACTCACTGTGGCTTCCTGCTGTGCAAAACGGCACGCAGTTCTCGTCTGCATTCTCATGGCTCGAGCACTGGTGGTAGTCTTCACTCTTCGAGTAAAAATCAGCCGTTTCTACGCGCCAATCTGCCCATTAGCACCCGAATCTGCTACATATTTTAGGGGGAAAGGACCGCCCTACCTGCTACAGGCTGCCGTAGTTTGCCATGGCCTCGTCGTGTTGTATCACCCATCGCTCGCTGCCACAGCTGTCCACTGAACCCCTGGTCGCCCAAAATGGACACTTTCCGTGGCTCAACATCGCCAAACTCGTCCTCTGCCACGTCCGTCTCTGATTCCTCGTCGTTCAAAATGATCAAATCATCCTCTTCATCGTCTTCAATCTCCGTCGCCGTCAGCCGAATCGGACTCGACAATAATCCTGCTGCTTGTGGACTCATTTCTACTCCGTTTTGCGCCCGTGGCGGCGAGCTTTCGGGCGTCAAATGGAGCATTTTCCTTCGTTTTACCACGGTTTCGTCGTCGCCATTGTCCTTGCCCTCCTCATAGACAGGCTCCCGTTGTCGTCTCCGTTGCGAGCGACGGTTCGACGGACTCGACAGCAGCGCAGGACTGCGTTTCTCGTTGAGAGCCTCCGACGACAAATCGCCCAATGCTCTTCGAAACGACGGCGTGCACTGTGTCTTTATGGAAATACGCGGCGTGAAAAACCTTTGAAATTTGCGCGGAGTAATCGATGGCGGCCGTGTTTCTCTCCTCTGCACCCGAGGTGGCGACGACAACAGTGCTCTCCCCGAAGGCCCTCGGCCTGGCGAAGACTGTCCTTTGTTTAAATCCATTATATAAAATAATCTTTTGCATTCAAATGCAGAAATCTGTGCCTAAATTTTCGCGATGGGAATGAATATCCCGCCTGCTACTACACTTCCAAAACAATTGCTATTTTTTGATATAAAGGGGCGAACACGACTATGGAAATGGCGTCGTCCGGAAGCTACGCCAAAACCCCCCGTGTTAGTAGTATATCGAATTACTGTATCCAAAATTCCAGTTTTTTTTCAAGTTGCACAGCGTTCCTTCCTCGTCGCCCACCGCCTGTCACCACGGAAATCCAGCAGGCGACAGTGGGGAAGGTACGACTAACTGGAGCGCGTCTGCAACGCGTCTCACGCAGCCATTTTGAGACAGAAACGCGAAACACACGCCACGATAGCCAATAAAATTGGCCCATTATGCCCATTCTGTGGGGCCTCCCGTTACCGTCGTTACCATGGGGCATCTACCCGGCTCATTTCCGTGCATTCCATTTCAGCCTTTTATATCATGCTGCCATCAATTCGAATGAGCACGAAAGTATGCATACCTAATGCACTTTTTTTCTTAAAAAAAAGTCTTTCGCCCAAACAAAGAAAGCTGTTGTTTAAATTCACCGCTTTCCTAAAACATATACATACGGCAGTATCTTTTTCTTATCGTTATCGATAAGAAAGGCGGGCAAAAAAGTCATGGCAATCAGCCAAAGCGAAGAACGAAACTCTTTCTACTATTAATCCATGGCGATCCAAAAGAAGCACGGCAAAGGCCGTCTGGATAAATGGTACAAGCTTGCCAAAGAAAAGGGTTACCGAGCCCGTGCAGCCTTCAAATTGATTCAGCTCAACAAAAAATATGGCTTTCTAGAAAAGAGCAAAGTCCTGCTGGACTTGTGTGCCGCCCCGGGTGTATGCAGACCTTTATATTCGCCCCGTAGCTAACGAATAGTCTTGGTGTCAAGTTGCAGTGGAGACTATGCCCACAAATAGCATCATTATTGGCGTGGATCTGGCTCCCATCAAGGCCATTCCCAAAGTTATCACTTTCCAGAGCGATATTACGACAGAAAAGTGCCGGTCGACCATTCGCCAGCATCTCAAGACTTGGAAGGCAGACTGTGTCCTTCACGATGGTGCTCCCAACGTCGGTACAGCCTGGGTGCAGGACTCTTTCAACCAGGCAGAGCTCGTCTTGCAATCAATGAAACTAGCCACAGACTTTTTAATTGAAGGCGGCACATTTGTCACCAAAGTCTTCCGTTCCAAAGATTACAACGCTCTTCTCTGGGTCTTCAACCAGCTTTTTGAAAAGGTAGAGGCAACAAAGCCCCCTTCTTCCCGCAATGTCTCAGCTGAAATCTTTGTCGTCTGTCGCGGATACAAGGCCCCCAAACGCATTGACCCCCGGTTCCTCGACCCTAAATCCGTATTTGCCGACCTCGCAGACCCTACACCAAACAACGAGGCCCGTGTGTACAATCCAGAGGTTAAAAAGCGTAAGCGAGACGGCTACGAAGAAGGAACAATGGTTCTCTACAAGGAGACAACAGCCAGCGAATTCATCCAGACCATTGACCCCATTGCTATTCTTGGTCAATACAACAAGCTCACATTCAGTCAGCCAAAAAATGGCGATGTGGCCCTCGCAGCTTTGTCAAAAATGGCAGAAACCACAGACGAAATCCGTAGACTCTGTGAAGATCTGCGTGTTCTCAGTCGCAAGGACTTTAAGATGTTGCTGAGCTGGCGTCTTAAAGTCCGCGAACGCTTTGGTTTCCCAACAAAAAAATCTATCGCAGAAGCCGAGGTGGCCGCTAAGGAGGCTGAGGAAGTGGCTCAGATTGATACAATGGACGAGGAGACTCGCATTCAAAAGGAGATGGAAGAAATGCAGAACCGCCAGCAGTCAAAAAACAAGCGAGAGAGACGGCATGAAAATGAGCGAAAGCAAAAAGAAATTGTTCGCATGCAGCTCAACATGACTGCCCCCATGGACATTGGCGTTGAGCAAGCAGATGCCATTGGTGAGGGCTCTCTTTTCCACCTTAAAAAACTTGATGAAACGGGTGCCATGGCGCGGATTTCGCGTGGTAAAATGGCCGTCTTGAATACAGATAAGGAGGCCGAAGTGAAAATGGGTGACGAGAGCGATATCGGAAGCGATTCCGATGGTGATGAACTTGAAGGTATGCTGGAGAGTCAGTACAACCAGTATCAGGAGCGTCTTGCAGCAGTCGATACGAAGCACTACGCGAAAAAGGCTCGTCGTATGGATGGTGATGATGAATGGGAGGGATTTTCGGAGGACGGAAAAGATGAAGACGACAGTGACGGGGAGCTCCAAGAAGACTCTGATTCTACTTCTGACTCTGACTCTGAAGAAGATGGTGATGTAAAACCACTCTTAACGGACTTGGACCAGGAAGAGCCAAGCCAAGATGGGCTATCAAAGCGAGAACGGGACTTTTTCAAACAGGACATGTTTAAAGATATTCTTGGCGACATTGAAGAGCTGGAAAAGGAAGATGTAGAAGAAAAGGAGGATAGCATTGATGAGGATTATGGGGAAGAGGATGAAGAGATGGAAGACTTTTATGCTGAGAGTGAAGAGGAAGAGAAAAAGAAAAAGGAAAAGGGGGGCAACTTTGAGATTGTCAAGCATAAAGAGGAAGGCGACTGGGAGGCAGAAGAAGATCGACTTCGTGACGAGGATGGGCGTGTTGGCGTTGATATTGTGACAGAAGAGGCCATGACTCTTGCACATCAGCTTGCCACAGGCCAAAAAACGAAGCAGGACGTTGTGGACGAAATCTTTACCAAAAGGGCGTTCCGTCAGACAGACGGTCTTCCACAGTGGTTCTTGGACGATGAATCAAAGCATGACCGTGTGCACAAGCCAATCACCAAGGCGGCTGCTGATGCAATCAAGGAAAAGATGCGAGCTTTGAATGCTCGTCCTATCAAAAAGGTTCGGGAAGCACAGGCACGGAAGAAGTTCAAGGCTGCCCAGAAGCTAGAAAAGCTGAAGAAGAAGTCGGAGCTTTTGATTGCGGATGCCGGCATGTCGGAGAAGGAAAAGTCAGAGTCCATTACAAAGATGCTCAACAGAGCTGCAAAGAAGAAGCCCCATGTACCAACCAAAGTGGTGGTTGCACGTGGAGCCAACCGAGCCCTCAAAGGAAGACCAAAGGGCATCAAGGGTCGCTATAAAATTGTGGACGCGCGTATGAAGAAGGATACGCGTGGTTTGAAGCGAGCAGCATTGCGTAAAAAGCGGTAAGCTATTTAAAGTTATGGGGTTTTATAGAGGTACCAAATATTTTTGTATTATAAAAACGATCGTAATGAATCCCTTTTAGCCCTTCGACGACGTCTTGTTGGGTCACATTTTGTGCTATTATCAAAAGTTGTCCTTCCTATGGTGACGAGCTTGACACTTGTGCCTAGCCCAATCGCCATTGTAGAGCTCCCAATCGTTGCCATTGGTCCTGCCATGGGTGTAAGCAAGTCATTTGACGAATCGACCGCCTCTATGGTCATCTTTGGGCTATTTTTGTGGTCAAAGGTAAGAGCCCATACCTCCCACGACAGCTCCATGGGTGGTTCGTTTTTATTTTTCCTGGTTCGATGCCGAAGCGTTAACGTGCTAGACGCACAAGACGACGAAGACGCCTGGCTCTTTTCGCATGTTTGGGTTTGTCGTAGACCAACAAGGGATCCATTCGGCAAAGCGCCCCATGAACCAGGCGTTTGTATCTGATATACACTACGATGAGCATCGGGGAGCTGAGAGTGCAGCGATCCGGTCCCTCCGAGGACAAATGTCTCCACAATACAGCTTCCCGTTGATGAGCCAGTATACACGAGACGCAGTGATGCATGAGATGTGTCATACAGGGCAGAGAGAGACTTCAGCTGAATGTCGTCATGCATGGCAAATGAGTACACAATCGTAAATGTTTCAAGATGGATGCAAAAGACGTTTTTCTTGTGGGCCAAAAAGGCAACATTTTGGCTGGCAAGAGGGGCGATGGATACGGCCTGCGCATCCATAACTTGGCGGATGCTCTTCCACGACCATGCCTCATCATCTACTTTTCCTAAGCGTATATTGCTGGAGGAGACAGACATGACAGCAGTTTCAAAACTAGGAAGCTGGATGGGTACGGCACCCATCAATGGTCCGTCACATGTGGTATAATTTCCAATACCTTCCTTGCCATCCACGTTGATAAAAGTACCGCTAGCAAGTATAATGGTCAGGATGGCCGTCCCATTTTGTCTACGAAAAAACGCAACCTCTGGCTTTTCACCATGCAGATGTATGGCCACAGAGCATACTAGTGATCTTGCCGTGCAATCCCAAAATACAACGTTGTGAAGACACACAATCGCCAGCAAAGAGGCATCCTCGTTCATGACAATAGTAAAAATGGGGAACGTTAACGATACAGACTGCGTTATATCGTAGCCTGTTCCATGGAGGGGCAAGCTCCAAATACGCACACGCCGGTCCAGCCCGGCAGAGACGAAAAATCCGCAAGGAGAGCCAGAAAGAAGGGTGACATCTAAAGAATGGCATTGTGAAATAGTTTGGATGGTTATGTGATCCGCAAGAGTATTGACATGCAAGCCGGCCTCGGTCGAATCCGTTTCATCCCATAAGAGATAGTTGACAAAGACTCTCATCACAGCCGAGACGACGATGACGAGCCCAAGAAGAGGCAGTGATTGGTTATTGACAAAGTCGTAGACGGCCGGCGAGAATATGGGTTCCGTCACACTCAGCATTCGGTCACTTCCGCGGAGGACAAAAATGAGTGGCTCATATACAAGAGCCACATAAGAATGGTCGTATGGCCTCACAACACGAATAACTTCTTCAGCGGTGTCGTGGTCCTGGTTGCGAAGCCACGACGCTACATTTCTTGCTTGATGTAGTTCAATGGCATCCCGTGTCTGTTGTGAAGCCCACCCTGATTGCGAGGAATTGTAAAAAGAAATAATCTTTTGAAACGCCCCAGTCGCAAAAAAGTGCCATTGTGCAATGGCGATGAATCCAAGAAGAATGATGGAACCAGCAATGCGTGTGGATACATTTACTCGACCATGAAAAAGAGCAGTCAGCCAAGAGACGGTTTCCTTTCTACTTTGGCTTAGTTCTTTATCATCTACCATGGGCTGTTCCCGCTTTGTCCTTGCTAGATGTGATGTTTTCTCAATGAGCTCTGTAAGCTCGGCTCGTTTCACTTCTATACTGAGGACAGAGAGGAAAAACGTGGAGAGATAAAAAAAGTCGACAATGATGGCAATGGCCAAGAATATACAAAATTCAGAAAGACCAGGAGCCACCATTTTGGAGACGACCCAAATTAGACAGAGATGCTCCACGACACTCAATGCCGCCACATGGGCTGTTTTCCCAAAGGCTTCGCCAACACGTTGACTTGTTGCATTTTCCCATGGCGTGGCCACGACGGCGTGCACAAGACGGAGCATGTTCTCAAGGCTCATGGAGACAATGACAATGGGGTAGGTAGCGCGAGGGATACGTGATAAGTCGATTTGGAAGATAGCGCATATTGTGAAGCTTGCCATGGTGACGACAAATATTTGTGCAATAACGGTAACCATAAGTCCGGATCGAGATTTGATGGCAGGGATGCGAGATAGACACCGAACGACGTAGATGAATGTGATGAAATAGGCGACTGTCAGCATAGCAACATCCTGGTCTGATATGGGAAGAAAATGAAACTCGTAGAGCTCATGGGAGAGTTCCTTGTCTTGGGGACGCCTCGGATATACATCCCACACACCATGCGCACCAAGATGGTAGCCTTGAGATGATTCTTTACGAATATTGGCCTCCGTATCAGCCCAGGTACGTCCAACAGGCGAGTCCCGAAAGTGGATGAGCGTAATGACGAGGGCATCTGCGGCAACCAGGGTGCTTCCTTTAAAACGTTCACCACTGAAGACGACAGAGTGGCGAAGCGTGACGTTTACCGAGGTGTGCTGCATCCTATGATCATTTACAGTAGCAACAATATCCGGGTCTTGGGAAATAGCCTCATGGTCGCCAGACCAGTAAAGTAATGGAGAGTGGAAAAACCAAGACTGGTTCGTGGGGTCATTTGCGGCATGGAGACGGTTCCGTTGAGTGATTGTTGTGTCAGACGATGGAGCCATGGGATGGAAGTCTTTAGTGGGACCGAGGAGAATATCTTGGATGGCAAGGGCTGAGGAGAGTATACCCTTATCAAGGGCTTTCATATAGCTTCCATGGATCCATACGGATCTCATGATGACATCTGGTTCTCTCATGTCTTGCAGTTGCTGAACATTTGTCCAGACGTGTCGTGGAAGATTAGAGGCACTGCTGACAAAATCTTTTGTATAGAGAAAAGGGATAGGGTATATCAGAGCTGTGGTGATGGCCACGGATACTAGGAGGGTAAAGGCAACATTTTGAGCCACGTATACGCCATACTTTGTAAGGAGGCGTCGTAACGGGTGGAATGCTTCAAGATTTGGGGCACTCGTCGTCCTGCTGAGTGAGTATATCCCTCAAAGAAAGGCCTTTTACGCACCCTCGGAATGGATATAAAATATACCATAACATTTCTATACCGAGAATAAAGGAGTTGTGTATACTAAGGAAATGAGAAAAAAAGGCTTCTTGTAAAAGAAACATTCAAAATAGAATTCAGTACATAGTGGTATAAAAGACAACTGCTTTGGATCTTCTTCATAGTATGAAAGAAATTCCGTACTCCATCCCATGACGTCATTATATTTTATGCCCACCTTATTAATGCTTTTTCCACAAAAAAAATAGTTTTTTTTCCTTTAGAAGAGCTTACATTTACCTAAAATGGATCCAATCGAAGAGCTTTTGACAAGCTATTATGATCTCAATGGTAATCGCATAGAGGAACTTCATGATGAACCAAGTCCACTGGAATTTATGCGGTTTGTAGCGAGAAATACACCATTTGTCATTCGTGGGGGAGCAAAGGATTGGATGGCAGTACAGTTGTGGACCGTCCCATTTCTCCAAAGGGAATTGAATGATCATACTATAAACGTGGCAGTAACTCCCAATGGGTAAATTATATTTTTTTTTATTTTCATAAACGGCTAACAGTTGAATGGACTTGCTGATGCCCCTACCCTTGTAAACTCACAGCTCGTTTTTGCCAAGCCTCATGAAGAAGAGCAGCCATTTGGCGAATTCCTCCATCATGTCATTTCACAAAAGAATAGTCACAAAGAGGTCTACTATGCCCAAACACGTAGGTATCCTTTCATGCTTTCATACCTCATAGCTGTAATTCTGACCACAGAAAACGATAACTTTCGACATGAGTATGTGTCCCTCTTTCACCATGTCCCTCAGGATATTCCCTTCGCAAGAATTGCACTAGAAAAACCACCGGAAGCCATCAACCTATGGATTGGAAATGCTCTTTCCACAACGGTAATGCACCGTGATAATTATGAAAACATATACGTGCAGATTCTTGGTCAAAAGAACTTCGTTCTTTTGCCGCCCCTTTGCCAGCCTTGCGTGAACGAAAAGGATCTCCCATCATTTACATATACACGACGGGATGGCGGCATTTATCTAGAAAAGGACATGGACACGGTTGATGTTCCTTTTGCTGTATGGGATCCTGATCGGCCAACAGAAAATGGAACAAAATACTCAAAGTTTGCACAGCCCATTCGAGTGACATTGGACCCAGGAGACATACTCTATCTTCCAGCCATGTGGTGTGTAATTCTACAATCTAACTATGGCGGTAATTAACGGTTAAGGTATCACAAAGTCTCTCAATCGGCATCAGCCGAAGGTGTTTGCATTGCCACAAATTACTGGTAAGGTTCAAATAAGTAAAAAAGAGGCAGCGACTAATGGGAGGTAGGTACGATATGGACTTTACAGGGCCATTAGTCCCCATGATGGCTTTTGTAAAGTCTGTAAATGACATGAAGGAGAAATGATTGTTATTGATGAATGTCTTTGATGCCAGGCGATGAGAGCATATCGAACTGCCTTTGGCCTTTTCGAAGGAGAAACTCAATAGCGCTAAAGTCTTTCTTTTCTATTTTCAAATTCTTACGGAACTCGATACGAGTAAAAGTAATAAATCGTTCACGAGTGGCCTTGTTTGCACCATTAATACCTCCTTTCTTTCTCTTTTCTCACACAAGTATACCTCCGGCTTTTTTCTGGTTTCACGAAGACATTGTCTATAGAACCCCAGTACCTGTCGCTGTAGCCCGGAATAAGGGGCCATTTGTGCTTCTGTTTTTACGCAAAAGAAAGAAGATGAAAGATGCCAAAAAAGATGGAGAAATATCGGAATTCCGATAAGAAAGATAGGCCGAAAGCAGCGGCTTCACTAACACCGCGATCCCCTAAAGCATTTATAGAGCACTTCTCCTGAAGAAAAAAATAATAATTGGAAGAAATGCCTGCTTTTTCTGTATGCTCACTTTATATTTTTGAAGATAAAAAAAGACTAACAACAGCGTCTTGTTCGGTTCTTAGCAAAAGATGGTAAAATTTATTATGGTGATGCCATTTTACCTAATGGAGTCACGGACTTGTTAAAGACTCAGCAAGCCCGTATTATTTCTGGGTCAATTTTTGGACAACATACCGTCACAGATTCCATTGCGGATATACGAACTCTCCTTTCGCCCTTGGCACCGGAAGATGTTCGTACAGTTCGTTGTCTAGGTCTTAATTATGCCCTTCATGCTAAAGAATCGGGAATGCCTCTTCCCAAATATCCCGTTCTCTTTTATAAGCCAGCTACTTCTCTCAGTGGCGCCACAGACCCCATCACTGTGGCTGCTATGGCACAGGAAGGAAAGGGACTTGACTATGAGTGCGAGCTCGTCATTGTCATAGGACGAACATGCAAGGATGTACGTGTAGAAGATGCTTTGGACCATGTTCTTGGTTACGCCGTTGGCAACGATGTTTCACACCGTGACTGGCAGCTTAATGGTGGTGGCGGTCAATGGTCCCATGGAAAGGGATTTGATGGATGGGCACCATGGGGACCTGGTATTGTGACTTCTGAAGCTCTTGCAAAAAACGGAAATGATGCCCAAAACTTGACAATTTCTACTCGAGTAAATGGGGAGACTGTCCAAAAGAGCTCCACGAGTGACATGGTATTTGGCATAAAAAAGGCCATTTCATTGTTGAGCCGTGGGACCACATTGCTTCCTGGTGATCTCATCTTTACCGGGACGCCTTCTGGGGTTGGTATGGGCAGGAAACCACAGGTTTGGCTTCGCAATGGGGACGTTGTTGAGGTGGAGCTTGAGGGAATTGGCGTTTGCCGTAACAAAGTTGAGTTTGAGAACCAACTAGGGGCTAAGCTATGATTTATAAGACGGCATATGGATGATGTGAGCCGATTTCATGACCAATACATTATTACATAAAACTGGTTCTTTTACATAACTGTCCTCGTGGTGGCATCAGTCATCAAACCGTTTCGTATCAAGCTGCACTCCGCATTTGGCCATCTACAAAGCAAGAAATAAAGACGAGTCGTATCAAATATGGACCTTACTCAAATAATAACGCCCGCGGAGCTGGAGGATACAGAATCAAGTGAGTTGGATCCATCATGGAGGGCTTTGAGACAAGTACTTGGTGGGTTATAATGCACGGTTGCATTGATATGTATTGACCTTTAAGACGACCTTGCAGACTTGAAAAGAAGGAACAGGGAGAATTGGGTTCAAGTTGGGCAACTAAGGATGGAAGTCCAACAAACTAGGATGCTTATGGAACAACAAGGGCTTTTTATCAACGTAATTCATGACACAGAGGGACACAGCATGAAACGGGATTCCCGGGGCTATTTTATTCATATTCATTGTATTTCTGTCTTGGATAGTATTGTTACAGAACGACCAAGCATACAGACGCCTGCTTCCAGCTCAACAAAACACAGACTGGCCTTCCATGAAAAGGAAGTATACGGAATGCTCCGGACAAGGAGAATTGTTCAATGGGAAGAGTTCTCATCATTGCACGATGACCTTATTTATCGTGTGATGCATGGATTCATCAATATAATGGAGTTTCCTTCAGAAGTTGAGGTGAATTCTATTTTTGAACGAATCATACTGGATCCCATGGACGAGCAGGAAACGCGTCCATTCATAGATGCCGCTGTGGAGACACCTGCAGGGCGCACAGCTGCTGCATTCATCAACCACCATCCTGATTGGATGCAGCCAATGCCCAAGCTTCAGAAAATTGAATTCAAGTCAGAGGAAGGGGAGGACTGTGACTCCATATCATCAACAGACGAGGAGAGTGCGCCAGGAAGCGAGCCACAATCAGACCGCAGTAGGCATCTAGACAGGTATGCATTTGCCATCTTCCGTGGCCTCCCGCGTCGACTGATTTTGACGGGAGAGCTAAAGTCCACGCAAATGTTCCCGCGTTGGTTTTTGGATGATGTTTTGGGGACGTCTGGCCATTTACCGGAAGATCTCTTTGACCAGACAGAAAGGGGCTCTGTCACCCCCGAACAAAAGTACCTTGCCCAGATCATGGGCCAAACCTGTCACTGCATGCTGGCAAAGGGCCTAGAATATGGCTATGTAGCCTCGGGAAACGCCATGATCTTTCTGCATATCCACCATGGCCAAGCCGATACTCTTCGGTACTTTGCAGTTCGTCCTCCAACAGAGATTCATGGTGCCGAGTACTCCATGGCGGCGTACATGACAACGCTCTGTCTTCTAGGGATGAGGAGCGGTGCTGATGGTAAGGACTGGTTTGAGAGCTCGAGGGAGTTCCTCCCAAGATGGGGCCAAAATACAAAGAGTTATCAATGCCAGAGATCAAGAGAAGGCCGCTCTAGACAGCCAGTTTAATGTGGTAGGCTTTGCAAAGAAATCATACCGTACTGCACGCTCTCAAGCAAGGCCATGGGAGGATGGGCACCCTCTTCAAGCTCCAACTAGCCCAGTATGGATATACATCGGTGGCAAAGGGGGTCTGAAAGAGTCACGTGGGAAACTTTGTGCACGAAATGAGTGTGCATGACCAGCTAAAGCCGCTTCAGGGCCGCCTCATCCCTGAATGCGTTGGTAGAATCGACTTGGGACAAGTCGACGGTCTCCAAAAGTATCAACCTCGACAGAGAAGCCTCGCAGACGTGGCAGGAACCAGAGGCAGCTGGCTTTCACGATAAATATCGTCGCGGTCAAATCGTCTCACGGAGTATAATAATTTTTAATGATAATTAAGCTTGCCTTCATCTTTTAAGTCTTATCGTATTTTGTGCAATTGGGGTAGAAGTGGAACGCATAGCTGGTTCATTTCTGAAGCCGTATTTGACGAGAAAGCGTCCCCAGGTCCTAGACCTGGGGTGGTGGTAAAGAAAAATGCATGTGTGTATGATATATCTTAAGGTATCTCATATATTCGCTTCAATGCTGGATATACTCTTCAGAAACTTACCACAGATCCAGTCCATAATACGGTGTGCGGGCCCCAAATTCCCAATTGTAATCACTGCAACATGATGCAAACCCTATATCCAATCGGAGAAGACCTACATACTATTCCGTCAAGCCGCTGACATATGACGGCGTGTCGACACGATACCGCCATTTAATTGTCAATTCGGGATAATTCGCCGCTACATGGATGTGACTTTGTGGGAAAAAAGTCGGACAGTGACGAGACTATGGCGAAAAGGCGGGCATTGGGACGGGTGCACATGTCGTGACGGGAGCAGAACCAGTAAAGTTTTTTTTTCGAAATGAACGAACGAACGAAAAAATACACGGTACCTGTACATTGTGAACGCTAAGCTTGATTGGGTCCAAATTCGCTCTTTTTTCGTTCGTGTTGAAGCGCTAAAAAAACTTACAGTACCTTAGTTGTAGTATAAGGTACTCAAAAGAGGAACCAACATTTCGAAAGAAAGTTGAAAGAGGCATCGGATAGTGACTTTAGGTACCACAATTATTTATCCGACTTTGGTTGCTCTTTCCACTAGAATGCGATTTCGGAAATAGCTCCTTCCATATCCTTAATGCTAGCTCGCTATAATCAAGGCATCATGTCCCATTGCTCATTCCTCAATGTTTCTTTCCGATTTTTTTTCCAAAAAATTACTCATTAGCACCTTCTGTGTGACCGTCATCTCTATAACTTTTTGGTAAGCTCTTTTTATAGCTCAAATGGTAGAGTTCTCTAACATGGCATTCAAGATTCAATAGAACCCTGCATTCATAATGGATAAAGAAAGCGAATCCAACGAGCACATCTCTAGGGAGATGGCACAAATTAGAGAGGACAAAGTGCGGGCTGAAGAAAGGGCCAAGTATGAAGAAGAGATGGCCAAAGAAGCAAAGCAAGAGGCCAGTGAAA
>JAGKRY010000116.1:0-36496 GCA_020002325.1 Chrysosphaeria jannelii | reverse complement strand
CTACAACCTCAGTGCCTCGGTGGTAACGGATATGGCTTCTCTCAGACTTTCCGTCTTTGTCATTGATCATATCAAAAGCAGTTTGTTTTTCTTCTTTTTCATCATCGGTATCATCACCAAAGTCATCATCCATGAAAGTATCTTCAAATTCTGAAACAGTATCATTGTCGCTCTCGTCGACAATAGTTGACTCAACATAGTGGTCACCCTCTTCTTCCAGATCCAAGCTAGCCAATAATGTGGTGAGATAATGCACTGGGTCAACGTCTGTTCTACATTGGGT
The DNA here is from genome assembly GCA_020002325.1 of Chrysosphaeria jannelii. Taxonomy (NCBI): domain Eukaryota; kingdom Fungi; phylum Ascomycota; class Sordariomycetes; order Ophiostomatales; family Ophiostomataceae; genus Chrysosphaeria; species Chrysosphaeria jannelii. The sequence goes on along the minus strand of JAGKRY010000116.1, from coordinate 36,213 downwards.
TCTTATGCGTTTTCAAGACCTCAAGTGACACCAAAGACTCTGTCAAAAGACTATGCCTGTTGATACCAAGCGTTGCTTTTGAGCGGCTAAACAAGCGTTCACACTCAGCCGGCATTGATGGTATACTGAGAAAGTCATAAGCCATCTTTGACAATCCCGGGAAAATGTCCTCATTCGCTCTCCACCACAACAAAGGCTCCTTCAAATACTCGCTTGACTGTGATGCCGGTGCGGATCCACGTTTTTGTACGAGATACATAGTCACCTCGCATTCTGTAGAAGCAGCCCCCATGTCACTGGCTTTTGGAAACGGCTGCAAATTGAATGAAAGCAATGAGTCGTCCGATTCAAAATCAGTAATTGCATCCCCGAAACTTCTGTTGTAGTCTTCAGAGATGAAAGACAAGTTCGCAGGGGCTTGCGTTCTCCCAAGAGATATTTCGTAAAAGTACTCTCCATAGTAAATTTTGCGAAAACACGAATGAACGCTTTCTGCAAACTCTTCAGTGGCTTTTTCTTTTACCCAGTCCATGCGGCAGCTTGGGTGGAAAACCAACGCGATCCAATAAACTAGCGTGTCTTTTGGATGTAGTCAGTCAAATTTGCAAAGCCTGCCTGAATTGACATGGATAAAGCTTGCTTATTAAGCTATTATACCTTCAAGGTATCAGAAGGTACAAGGTACAAAATGCACAGGCCTGGTTCACTAGCTTGAAGTGAATGAATTCAAACAAAAAAATGAATGTCGCAATTTTTCTACATCTACTATACAAATAACGTCATCTTCGACAGAAGTTTTTGGCGGAGGAATTGTCGAAACTCGATATACAAACCTTTTGACTCTGTGGCCCTACTGGCCGAGCCCTGGTTAGGTCGGCTTAAGTAAGAGTTTGATATGACTCTTAAAAAAATGCGTCATTCTTGTAAAGTAATGGCCGAGAGGGCCGTATGCAATGGCATATGTTTTCTTACGCCGCAGCAATCCAAAAGCTAGGCAAATGCGTAATATTAAATTGTGTAAGCTACCAGGTATTTAAAAGCACATGCCTAACCCACAAAGCCCTTCAACACAAGTTGACATCCTACAATGGTATATCATCTCTTTATAAAGTGTGTCGATTGCAACACTATGACTTTGCAACTGAATTACATACCGACGGAGTCTTCAACACGGATGAAAGACTATAGATGTAGTGATTGCTCTAAGCAATCACTATACGTAAGTACATGCTCTCTGTTTTTGTACATATTGATGATATTTTAGTTTTCTATTTGCGATGAATCAAAACTTGAGATTAGTAAAAGCTTGACAAGTCGGGAGAAATTGGTAATCGATATAGAAAGCATTTGGACTAATCATCTTTCATTTCGGAGCAACAAAAAAAAGTATACCATTTCAGTCAATGCAATTAACAAATTGGAATGGTGGGATGAAACTAAATATCGCGATAGCCGTGTGAGATTCGACAGGTATGTAAATCAACAAATACCGTTAGACGAAGCTGCCGTTTCAGAGGATGACTTGAAGCGACTTCAACCACAACAATATAAAGACATCAGACCGCCATCGAAAAAGAGAGCTGAATGTTCTATATGCAAAGATAAACTACAAGATCATGAAATGGTCTTCGCCATTCCGTGTGGTCATTTATTCTGCTTCAGTACACTCCGCCCTTGGATAGGAAGTCATAATACTTGCCCATTATGTAGGAAATGTATCGTCCCAGAAGATATCCTGCAAGGCTCCAGGTGCAAGGATAAAGATATATTTTCAGAAGATTTATTGGCAGCTTGTACTTCGTCCGGTGATGTTTTGATAGAAGGTATCATCGTAAGGAGCCACACCACTACTACCTCGGAATACTCAGCATGAGGCCTTTGACAGGACAGGCCCACTTACAGAGCAAGCTATCCATCACTTGTGGTGTGAAATTGCTTTGTTTTGGTGTTTGGGGTCAGGTCAGCGGGGTTCAGCATAGGGGGGTTTCTGCCTCCATCACCCTCACTACATATATCCACTGCCCGTCCCATTCTTGTTTTTGGTTTGGCGGTGGGATTAGAATTGACACAGTTACTGTTATGTACAACTACCATTTGACCAATCATATGGCTCATTCACTGATCTGTGTTCTGGGAATAGCCCTCTCGTGCATCCTGCTCTTTCTAGCTCTAGATATTGATATTCTTGATTTCACAGTCCATAAGTAACTTTAATACTATTACCTTCACTTGACCGATAAGAGTCCAAAGTCTATGCCAAAGCTAAAAAAAAACAGAGGGGTAAAAATGTAGTTAATTGGGGTAATATTCTACATCTGGTAATATGATGAATATGGACGCAGGTTTTCTGCTATACAATACTAATAGCTTATATTAGGCACCTAGACGCTCCTAGGAATTTTAAAGGAACGTATTTGGCCCGCACAGCCTCTCAAATTATCTCAGTATTCAGCAATGCCAAACCATCTTCTCATAAAGTGCAAGAAATGCAAAACTATTACTTTTCAGAGAAACTACATATCTACGGAATCGTCAGAACAGCTCAAGGACTATAGATGCAGTTTATGCCTTACTAAAAAATTAAATGTAAGCACATGATTCCCTTCTTTCTGTTTACCTGGTTTGCTAAAACAATTTTAGTTTGCTATTTGTGAGGACACTAAATTTCCCCATAAAAAAGCGTCCAGGGGTCTTGAGGAATTAGTATGCAAATTTAAAAACACAAAGACTGAGGAATATGTTTTTATAACCAAAAAAAGAATGTATATCATATCAAAGGATACAATGGACAATTTGGACTGGTTTAGTGAAGTTACGAATAGCAATCTGAGTGCGTACTATAATAATTACATCGAGAGCACACTACCAAAGGAATCCGTCGTTTCAAACGATATCCTGGGGCGATTTCAAACAGAAAAATATGAAAAGGTCAAGCTGTCACCAAGAGCGAAAGACACGTGTTCGATATGTAGAAGCGTACTAAATGATGATACAGAGGTATTTGCCATTCCATGTGGACACTTATTTTGCTTTAATGATCTTCGTCCTTGGATTGGAATTCATAATACTTGTCCCCAATGCAGAGACAAAATCGTACCAGAAGATATCCTAAACGGTAAAAATTGCAAAACGGAACTAATCTATGCAAGTGATCTACTTCATGGTAGGAATTAGGAGCCTTGTAAGAAGGGCAATCAAAAGGAGATAGGGTGTAGATTTTTAGTATTTAAGTAGCCTGAAGTATCCAATTGATAGGGGTACCTTTTATTAAGAGGAAGTCCAAATGGGCTGTTAAATATATATTATATACGAGATCTGTGCCTAGAGACATGGACGGGTGCACGAGGGAGCTATGCCCAGAATAAATCCAAGTAAATGGGTGTCCTTTCACAGCAAGAGCCCACATAGATTAGATGTCGCAAGGGGGTTTTAGTCCAAAGCAACAGTCGCGAAACAAGGAAGCAACAAATACAATGAATATTCACCGTATAGGTCACTACTCGTTCATTGCTAAGCCACGGAAGACCTATGTGGATATAGCTCCATAAAATTAGCACCCCAGCTACCAGTACAGCATTTCAGTTGTGACTGGTTAATGTTTGATGTCAGAAAGCCGGTTACGTTTTGTTTTTTAAGCTCGCCCCATCCCATAGTCTTTGCTTCCGGGTGTAGAAACAGATAAGAAAACGTGCTTGCTAGATGAACGAACATCAGAGCGTCGACTGAAAGCGCGACCTTTAGTTCACCCAGATGGAACTTTGTCAATTTGGCCCAAGACTGTGACTTCAATAGAAATCAAGAGAATGACAGCAATGGCTACCATTGATCGAGAGGCTACCATTGCAAAAACTAAAATAAGGATGATGGTTAAAAAAAGAGAAGGACAATGTACATTTTTTAATGACGAATGTATGAGGAAGTTTATCTTTATTCTTTGCTTGAAAAAGGCGGAGAGACAATCAAGAAGCGAGAGGCATTGCCAGTGATAGTAGTGATAGTGGACGCACTACATCAATAAGTTCGCCTCATTTTTGGGTAGTTGTACAATAAGCAAAATCTATACACTTTTTAATATACATACACTATCGAACAAACTTGTCCAACTCTTTGCTGCCAGAAAGTTCTACTTTTTCCACAGGAGCGGGCTTGACTTTTACGATGGGTTTATCCACAACACCCTCTACCACGCCGGGCTCTGCTTGTGCAATCTCATTGACCTGATCACGTGTTAGTACGTCGGCTACCCGTACGCCACGACTCGACATGAGTAGAGTGGCAGGGCCACGGATACGAACGTAGAGCCCATCACCCCAGATGGTCTGTCTCAAAAAGGTGCGGGTGGTGAAGAAAGCATTTTTGAGGAAACGGACGACTGGAGAAGACTGGAGGGATGTGGAACTGGGTAGAGAAGGCACAGAGAGAGTTGTTTTCACCTTGGAGGAGGCCATTGAGGCAGCTTCTGACGTCTTTTCAAATGTTTTGGCTAGCAGTCCCCGAGCTGTGGCGAACCGGAAGGGTCGGGGCTCGTTGCGGTTAACTGCATATGCCAATATATGGCTGGGATGGACGGCCATTTCCTCGCCAGCTGATAATGACACGGGATATATGTATCCTGGGGCATGCAAGGCGACGAGGCCACGTCCAGTGAGCAACGAAGAGCCCAGACGGTTCCAGCCAAAGCCCGGTGTGTTGATGTGGGGCGTAACTCGCAAGGAATGGCCTGTCCAGGCGAGGAGTCCTTGGCGTTGGGCCACAATCCAGTCTGTTGTTCCGTCGAGATGGAGGGTAAAGAGTGTGGATGTGGTTGACTTAGTGCCAATCAAGAGGGTTGATGGGGTGGTTGATGTGATTCTCTGGTAGAGAAACGGGATGCCCAGGAGGGCGCGTGTTGGCGAGAGCACTGACAGCGTCGAACTGACGTTTTCCACTTTTCCGGCAACGGATACGAGCGTCCCCCGTCGTGTGTAGAGCGCCTGCGAGGCCGAAAGCCTCACGGAGAGCAGCGAATAGGGCGATCCCAGCACTTCAAAGCGAGCATCAGCATCGTCATTGTCGTGGGAAAAAATATTTTGTGGGGGAAATTGGGTCGACGGCGTGCTTATTTGAATGCAACGGGCTGCTGCCGGCACGGAACACCGCCTGAACGCGAATGGAACTGCTGGTCGTCGCAGTGGGGCGGCAAAGCTGCGCATGGTGCCCATATCAACGCTTCCAGAAGCCATTTCGCAGCCATTTGAGACGCTGTTAGATCACGTGCCTCAATGGAATATCCATTTGAACTACCCCGTTTTGAATCTTGGACTTTTGCACGGTGCATTTTTGCGGAGCTTTGTGCACGTGACTGTTGCTCGTGCAACAGATGTAGTACGGTACCCACCTCGAGGGCGATGGCGAGACTCGAAAAGGGGCACGCGCGGAGTCTCCCTGGCGGAAGGAGAGAGGAATTCACAAAAGAAAATGGTGGCGGCCTTTGTAAACGCCTGTCCTACTGTCTGTTATTGAATTCGGAAAGTGCAATGAAGACGGCATAGTGGATACCCCGAAGCACAGACCACTATTTACATCAAGAGATTTTGCCATTTCGCCCTTCGCACCTGCCCCAAGGACATTTTGGAACGCGTTTGTTGGGAGGTAACAGACACGAAGGCTTTTTCAGGGGATTTTGCCTGATCCGCCGTCTTTTAAATGTCTGTGCGTGTCGTAGCCCGTGTGCGGCCGCTGCTGCCAAAAGAACTGAGCAAAGACGTCATTGTCCGTCCAGATAATACAACTGGCGGCGATGGATTCAACTGCATAAAGATCCCAAGTCCAAAAAACGACGCAGAGCTGTTTACGTTTTCGTTCCACGGTGTGTACGACGAGACGACGACGCAGGAGGAGCTCTTTGACGAAGAAGGTGAGTCGGCGGCAAGACAAGCCAAGAGACGGACGGAAGTACTGACGACAGAGTTGCGACACATATAAAGTCTCTTTTTGGCGGGTTCGACATTACGCTGTTTGCGTATGGCGTGACAGGCACGGGTAAAACACACACAATGCGCGGTGGCACGAAGCCGCAGGACCGCGGCGTGATTCCACGTTTGCTGAGCCACGTTTTCCGTCGTGGACAACTCCTGGAAGAAGAAACAAACGGTCAGACAACGGTGGACGTGGCTCTTTCGTACTATGAGATTTACAACGACAAGGTGTACGACCTGCTGGAACCCGTGGAGAAGCGGACGCCAATGGGGCTGCCGCTGCGCGAAAAGGACGGCCGGACACACGTTGTCGGTCTTTCGGAGCAGCTTTGCGGCGACGTGAGAGACTTTGAGAAGCTGTATGTAGCAGCCAACCAGAACAGAGTGACGGCATCGACAAAGCTCAACGCGCACAGCAGCCGCAGCCACGCGATTTTCCGCGTCAAGGTAACGCAAACAACGCTCGACGAGGCCGGCTATGCTGTGAGCACGCTGGAGAGCACTGCGTCGGCCATTGATCTTGCTGGCTCCGAGGACAACCGACGCACAGACAACGGGCGCGAGCGGATGGTCGAATCGGCAGCCATCAACAAGAGCCTCTTTGTGCTGAGCCAGTGCGTCGATGCCATTGGCCGTGGCGAGAAGCGCGTGCCGTACCGCGAGTCGAAGATGACGCGGATCCTCTCTCTGGGCCAGAACCAAGGCATTACCGTAATGATTCTCAATTTAGCACCTGTGCGAAGCTACCATCTCGACACCCTCAGCAGTCTCAATGTCAGTTCCCGGGCCAAGACAATCGAGGTGAGAGAAGTAGAGAACCAGGTGGTCTTCAAGCTGCCACCACCGCCCGTGGCTAGTGCTCTTGGCAGTGCATCGCGGCCACCCCTTAAATCAGCGACGAGCGACTCATCTGCAGGCTCTGCCAATGTTTCATTTACAGGGAAGATGGCCGAGAAGCCCGGCAAGGCCTTTTCTGCCTCTTCGGATGCAGAAAAGCCTGCCAAGCCAGTGCAGCTGCCCATTCGGTCGTCATTAGGCACCCGGTCGGCATCTGCAGGGTATCAGCCACGTTTGCAGCCACGGCCGTCCATCTCCGGACGATTGACGGGCAGTATCTCGCTACCGGTGGCCCACACAAAGGCAGAAAAAGGAGAAAAAGAAGCAAGGCCACAAAAAGCAAATAGCAAGCTTGCAGACAGCAGTCAGAAGCCATCGAGGCTTGTGCGGCCGAGTAGACTATCGCTAGGCATGGCAAGGCCTGCCTCGGGATCGTCGATTCCCGTCACAAACAGTCCCACGGTAACCTCGACAAAGCTGCAGCCCACGGCACTCTACACGGCCGCGCAAATCGAGGCCATTGTAGAGCGTAAAGTGGCAGAGGCCCTGGCTGCCCGAGAACGCGAAGAGCGTCGTGAAGAGCCGCCAGTTGACGAGGAAAAGACAGAGGAGCAGATCGAACTACGGCGGCGCATGGACGAGCTCGAACGACGCCTGGGCCATTCATCACGCGACGATGATCCACGTGCCGAGGGCCTTCGGTATCTCTTACTGGCACGGCAGCATAAAGAGCTCGGAGACGACATGGCGGCCCTTCAGTGCTATCAACAGGCACAGCCATTCTTCCCTGGCCAGACAAGGCTGCGTGGCAAAATCGAGCGTTTACGGCAACGAATTGCCTCCAAAGGTCACTTGCCACGGCCAAGGCGGCGTGCTATTTCATCGCCGATGACGAGAATCATGTCGCCGAGACGGCGTGTTTTGAAGACGCCAAAGAAGCCAAGAAAGATGCAGCTACGCACGGAAACCTCGTCGGAATCAGACGAGGAACATGTCTTTACGCCCTTTGGCACGGATGCCTTTTCCCGCAGTGTACGTACGCCGGAAATGATTGCCACATTATAGATTTTTACTTCTTCTCAAAATGATCTTTTTTTGGCGCTTTGTCTACGACTTCTATTTTTTATTTTTTTGATGAACAACAACCACTTATTTTTCAACGGCCTTTTTTCCTAAAAACCTACCGGTATATTAATTATAAAACTCTTCCACCCAGGCCTTCATGTTTGCAATCTCAGCTTTCGTAACAACGCGTACATTTTCATTGCTTTCCGAGTTCCGCATGTCGTAGTCTGAGCAATGAGTGCCTCCTTGGATGATGCGGACGGGGGCATCAGAGGTAGACGCCAAGGGGCCGCCAGGACGATCGGGCGATGAGACAGTGGCACCGATCCATGGGTCATACTGTCCATTGGTCCACATGAGACGAGTGGTGTTGGTGTGCAGCCAGCCGCCAGTGTACGCATTGACGTCGTCCGTTGTCTTTCCCACCGCTGGGGACGATCCGTATGTGAAGCCATTGACCGTGGGGAAATAGTTGGCACAGACTCTTGCATAGCGATCAAGGCCAACAGCCCGGGACACAATCGAGGGCTTACCTGTAGGGGCACCCGTCTGCCAGTACATGAGAGGCTCATTGCACAGCATCCAATACCACTGACGGTCCTCTGGGTTGCGTACGGTGGTGTCGGAGAAGATGAGGTTTCGGGGGTTGTGTGTGTCAAAGCACTCGACAGAGGTGTCGTTGTACTCAGGGCTTTGTGAGTGGCAATTGCCGGGAATATGGTAATCCGTAGACCACTTGGCATAGCCATTCAATGCCTTTTCGAGGCCAACACCAGACTCTGACGGAGGCTGTGGGTCGGAAAAGTCGGGGAGGGCGTTCTCAATATAGTCACAGAACAGGTCAAATGTTGAGTAGCCAGAGAAAAAGTTGCGGGACTGCCAACCAAAGAGAGCACTCTCAATAACGCTATCATTAGCAAAAGAAAATAAAAGAAAAAAAAAGGAGAAATCGTACTATCCGAAGTCATCATTCTGTAGACTTTCAAGACCAAACTTGGCCTTCAGATCATGTACTTCTTGGTCCGTTCCACTCTCAAATGTGTCGTCAATGTAATTGATGACGCTCATCAAGTCGGTACTGCAGTTCTTGTTCATTCCCTGTCGGATGGGCTCAAAGTACTCCCAGAAGTTGTCGCGTGCCTCAACAACAGCGCTGCTGGCATGATAAGCCCAGAATGTCCCTGGAGCAAGGCTTTCAACCCAGCCCGTGAGGGCACCAGAGTAGCTTCCGCCCGTCAAAATCCAGGGAGCTTGGGGGGCATTGCTAGCGGTGGAGTCATCAAAGGGAAACTGTACATTGCGTGCAAAATTCGTCAAGTCAAGGATGGCGTTATTGACGGTCAGATATTGAAGATTCTCCGTTGTCAAGTCATCAAATGGCGAGCTCTCACCCCAGTACCGATGCTCAATAAGAACCATGGCTCCGCCTGTTTGTTGAGCGAATTGGCCAATGATACTATAGTTGGTGAGATAGCCCTCGTAGCCTTCAAGAGGGGATTCACCGGGTGTGAAAATCACTACAGGAGAGCCTGGACCATTCCAAAACTGCGTGTTATAATAATACCGCTGTTGGAACGTTCCCTTGGAAAGATCACTATGGTCCAAGTTTTGATCAAAAAAGGCAGTGGTATAGTTGAAGATAACAGTTGGGTCGTCTGCCGGTACAGGGTTACCTCCCCAAAGAGAGTTGGTGCCACGGATTTTGAAGGTATCAGCATTCCTCGCGGCATGTCTTTGGAGGATATCATCTTTGCTAATGGGTGGCATCTTGGCAAACGCCAAGGGGGCAAGAAGGGTGGCAGCAAGAGCTGCACCAAGGGAGAATTTCATTGAAGAAAATAAGGAAAAGACAAGGTAAAAGTGGAAGAGGGTATGGAAGAAACCAAGGGGGGAAGATTTTGTGGGTTTTTATGGGAAGAAGAAAAAGGGGAGAGAGAGGGGGGTTGGTGAATTTACCGAAATTGGTGGCGAAGTGAATGTCGACGTCCCCTTGGTCAGATATATGACAGAGATAAAAAGAAGGTGGTGAATTTCCTGCACATTGACCTTTTTTTGCTCCTTGAGGGGAAGGGCGTCGTTGATGGTAGGATGGATAGAGTGTGATGAATACCGTCAGAGTGAGGGGAACCCATATGGACTTGCAGAAGGATGCACAATGATGGGCGTTCTATGAATATTCCATACTCTTCTTCTATAGAGAAAAAATTACGTAGCAGATCCTACGCTAACAACCTTGCATGTTGTGGGATCACTGTGAACTATGTGTGGATGAAAAGCATTCTCTTGCATACTGCATGCAATCTGCACTGCTACTGTACAGCCCAAGCTCAACTTGGCTGTAGCAAAATGAAAAAAAAAGAACACTTTTTATACGCATCCTTCCGTGTATGCAAAGACTTGTGGGTAGAGCCACTCTCATCTTCTTCTTCCATTACTTTTGACCTACATAGCACTATTGCCATTTTTCTCTTAAAAGAGAATTGACCCGTATAAAGGGAATTACAGGGATCGAATCCATGCATTGAGATGAAGATGATTTCGGGCGGTGTAGTGTGCAAAAAAATTTCGGCAGAATCCGCTGATCCGGCATGGTACGCCGGTGTCCGCGAACCGCACACCAGGGGAGTGTTGCGGTGCAAAATTTTCCCCCATGCATATACATATGTGGCATTGCGGCAATCCCGCAACTTCCTTTTATTTATTTGCATTAATTTCAAAGACGACTGTACATATTCAGCTGACAATTTTGGTGCTGGCTTTGCATGTATGATATGTACCTTAGTTGTCGGCGAAATTTTGCCGGTGGCTTTCCCTCAGCCCCACTTAGCAGTAATCCAGCCAATAGCGTGTTATACTGTCTCACAGAATTCTTGGTATGCATGGAATACCTTTGACCAGATTCTGCTTTTGCTGATGAATGGATGAGAAATGATACAATTCCACGCCACGAAGCCCATATCTATCTAACATATAATGAGCCAAAAAAGAAATAAAGCCCTGCCGCTATTTCAGCGCTGTCTCCGTCGGTGGTACATGCCACGTACCCAAAAATTCAAATTTGACCTGTATGCTTTCATAAAATACTTGTGCAACATCAATGAGGACACTTTCCGATACCGCCTTTTTTTTTAGAGGAAAAAGCAAAAAAAATCTCCCAAGTCTAAAAATATCGCCCTAATGTTACTATCATGGTCCGTGGGCCAATAGATGTAAAGCCGAGTTGTAGTCGTAATTTATTAAGAGACCACCTAGTAAAAAACGTAAACCGTAGACGTGATCAAGGAAAATGAGCAACGAGCGTACGCCGCTTCTGCCATCGCCTACGTCGACGGCGTCGACAGTTGTGCCATCGCCAGAAACCGTTCCCTCGGAAAAGAAAGGATGGTGGGCGTCGCTTGTGAGTCCGGCGAACCGCGTGTTACTTGCAGGCTTCATTATCTCCCTCAGCTTCAGCTTCACACAGGTTTCGTATGTACATTTCCCCCTTTTTGCATGTTTTCCATGTTAACAAACCAGCATCTTTTATGTGTTTCGTCTTATGGAATGTGACATTTACTACGACACGCATCCTCCGTTCACGGGTACTGGCGATCGCTGTAGTATCAATGCAGTGGCTGCGGGGACGGCTCGGCAGTTTAGCTATCTCGGCATCAGTACCACCTTTTGTGGCACATGGAATCTATTCATGAGCGGGCAACAGGTGAAACGATGGGGCCCTCGAGCCGCTCTGGTTTTGCAGACATCCATCCCAGCATTGCGTGTGCTCACACAAATCCTCGGTGTTATGACGGGTGGCCAAGCAGGTATATGGATCATTCAACTCACACAAATCATTACTATTCTGGGTGGCCCGGCTGGCTACATCATGGTGGTAAATACCATTGCTGGCGAGGTTGTGCCCCCATTGGAGCGTACAGCCCTCTTTGGCAAACTTCAGGGATGTCTCATGCTCGGTATGGCTACGGGGCTATTGCGTACGTTCTCTTTCTTCATCTTTTTCCTTACCATTGCTTTCTTTTTCTAACAAAAACAGTTGGTGGTGTTGTTGGTAATACATATGGCGTGCAACGGCCGTTTGAATGTGCCTTTTTCTTATTTTGTCTTGCGAGTGTGTACGCGCATTTCCTCATGCCCTATATCTCGCCAGAGTCCATTACGGGGCCTTCCCCCAAGACAAAGCGTTCTGGCCTCTCGGGCTTCTTTGACCCTCTCAGAGTTCTGTTTCCACAACGCATTCGTCTCTATGATGGCCGCATCGTCAACCACTTTGGCGTCTTGTTCCTCTGCAGTGGTGTCTTTTTGGGCGTCGTGGCCACCGGCTATGCCCCCATCCTCCTCCAAATGTATGCAACGGCTACCTTTGACTTTGACCAAGGCAAGAATGGCTGGCTCATGTCCATTAACAGCTTTGTGCGTGCCCTGTTTTTAATCTTTCTCTTCCCCCGCATCATTACTCGTGGGCGTTCGTGGTTCTCGGAAATTTCCCGCCAGGAACGTGAAGAGCGTGGCTACAGTGACGGCGAACCCCTTCGTCCTGGTCTTCAAGCCGCAGTCAACAAGGAGGAAGATGAAAAGGCAGCCTATGCTTTTGACCTCTTCTTTTTGCGCTGGAGTTTGCTCGTGGATGGCATCATTACGGCCGGCGCTGTATTGGCTACCAAAGGCTGGCACATGTACTTGATCACCTTTCTGTTGCCCTTTGGGTCAGGGTCAGCCCCTGCGGCCAAAGGTGTCATCACCACAATGTGCCCAGCGTCCCAACGTGCCGACGCCTTGAATGCCATTACTCTGGTCGAAAATATTTCTCGATTAGCTACTCTCGGTCTTTTTGGCTTTATCTTTTCTGCTTTGGCAAGCATTGGTAAGTCACAGCTAACATTTTACTTTAATGGTGCCATTGCTGTTGCTGCCATGTTTGTCCTCATGTTTTCTCGCTTCCCACCGCGCGACAGTAAGCTTGTAGAGGCTGGAGAGGAAGGACAATGTTGAGAAAGTACCTATATTGAAAGAATCAAATCAATTTGAATACATTAACGTTGAGCATATTACACAGGACTCCTTCCGGGAATCTATATACAACACATGTACTACCATTTTTTCCAGTGTACACAAGAACCGTTGCAACGTTTAGGATAGGCACATAAAAGGACCCTTGTAGACATCAAGAACTGGAGCGAATTCTAGTCATGCTACCGTAGTATGCTCCGAATCATCGTCCTTAATCATGTTCTTCTTTCCATCTTTTATGCAGCTTCCGCCTTTGATTACGCCACGTCTCTAGGCCTCAAATCGTTTACATACATTGGCTGGAGGAAAGACTTTGCTGTTGACCTCGGCTATGGGGTGTACAATGGCACTATTGACGCTAATGGCGTTCAGTCCTGGAAAGGGATTGCCTACGCCGAGCCTCCCACAGGCACATTGCGCTGGCAAAGGCCCCGTCCACCGCAGCAGTCACTAGGATTCATTCAAGCCCTTCAATTTGCATCACAATGCCCACAAACACCACCAGACCCTGGCCAACCCTTTGTTCAAGGCAGCGAAGACTGTCTCTATTTGAATGTTTACTCACCCTCAAACAATGGCGAGGCACTTCCTGTGTTGTTTTGGATCCATGGTGGAGGATATGGCCAAGGGAACGCACAAATGGACATTCGTGGCCTCTTGCAGGATAATAAAGACCAGCCTTTTGTCATTGTTACTATGCAATACCGCCTAGGTGCCTTTGGTTTTCTCGCATCCAACACAGTTCGCGAAAAGGGTGTCCTCAATGCTGGTCTTCTCGACCAGGTGCTCGCTCTTTCTTGGGTAACCCAGTATATCCAACTCTTTGGTGGCGATCCAACGCGTATCACCATTGGTGGTGAATCTGCTGGTGCTGGGTCTGTCATGTACCATGCCATGGCTACGTATCACATGGCCTCTGCCAATGTCTCTGTTCCTACATTTCAAGTACTGGCAGCATCTCCTTATATTGTGCCTCAATATAATCTCTCCAGTCGCTCAGACTACCACATTGAGTCCCGTTTCCAAGCCTTTGTTGAAGCTGCTGGATGCTCCCAAAGTACATCGCCGCTTATATGGGACTGTCTCCTCGCAGCACCATCTCTGCTTTTGCAACATGCTAGTGCTGCTGTTTCTGCAAATCCACTTTTCACTGAAGGCTTTTCTACTTGGGCATTCACTCCTGTGACGGATGGCGCCTTTATTCGTGACCTTCCTGTAGACCAGCTCAATGCACATCAGGTCCACGGCACAGCCCTACTAGTTGGAAACAATGCCGACGAGGGGGTCACTTTTGTACCTACAGGGATTAGTACCACTGAAAATCTCGTTTCTTGGATAGAAAAGACCTTTGAAGGCCTCTCCCACGCAAATAGGGCCCTTCTCCTCGGCCTCTATGGTGGCGAGTATAATGGACCCCTTGTAGAAACGACAGGCACATCAGGGCCAACGGCCAATGAGGTGTCCCTTACGGCATCAGGGCCTCAGCAAAAGGCCTATAACATATACGCTGAGGCCACCTTTGTCTGTCCATCATATTATCTCTCCGAAGCGTTCACTACAAGTCAGCAAAAGGCATATCATTACCAATATTCAATTCCAAGGGCAACTCATGGCTCTGATCTATCCCTCTACTTTGGCACCCCTACAGCGAACCAACCCCCATTTTTTGTGACGACATTTCGACGAATGTTTGGCTCCTTTATCTCTATTGGGAAGCCAAAAATAGACCATATTGACTTTTTACCTTGGTCACCAACACACTCACCACTTCTCAGCTTAAACAGTTCAAGCCCTACAAACAATGTATATAAGCTGGCGGATGCCATGTCGTGGGAAGGTGGCAGGGGCCTTCGATGCAAATTTTGGCAATCTGTCTCACCTTTACTATTATGATATTTGTTTCTTGACTTGCATTGGTATTTACTATATATACAATTAGGCGACCAGCGCCTTTACCAAAGCCTACATCTTTTGTCTATTGAGGAGTCTACATGCCACCGGAAGCAGTTACCGTTACCATAACGGTCACCCACTTGGTCGTCTTGCCATCGCTTCCAACAGAAGCAGGGGGGGTGATAGTTGTCTTTGCACTCGCAACAGGAGAAGGGCTGCTTGTAGGAGTGACGCTGGGGGCACCCGATGGTGTGTGTGCAGATGTGGCGACTGACGTAGCGCCAGGGGCAGTGGAAGAACCTGGGGCGGGGCTGCCACCAGACGCAGAGCCAGCACCAGCGTTATCCTTTCCACCCTTGGGGTAGCAGTTGGTACCCTTGGGGGGGAGGAGAGAGTTGCTAGGAGGCTGCAAGAGCTTCTGAACATTTGGACCAGGGTCGGGGTAGACGACATCACTGTTTGGCTGTGACGTGCAGTCATTGATGGTAGAGCCGACGTTGGCAACAAAGAGATTGGGAAGTGCAGCCCGCTTCTCCACAGGAGTCACTTCTCTCTTTGATGAACCGGCGACAACATTGACTGGGGCACAGTTCATATAGTACTCAGGACCGCCAGAAAGCTTAGAAATCCAGGTCCATGCAAAAACATACTGGCCAGGGGCAATGCTATCAGGGATCACAAACTCATAGTCACTCCGTGTGGTGCCATCTTTGGCAGGGCATCCACTTTCAATACTGAGGATGACCTCCCAAGCACTGGATGCGTTGGGAACAAGATCTTTGGTAAGAGCAAGCTGGCAAGAACCACCACCATGAACGGCAGAGCCGCCAAGCTTCAACGTCTCAGTCTCGCCAATAGTCATAGTGTTGTTGGAAGATGTACCCTGAGTAGAAAAGAACGTCTCGGGTGAGCCAACATACTGACACGGGAAGTTTGTGCCAAGATTGCTGAGGGGAGCACTGTCTGGCTTGCCAAAGGGGACTGGCTGTACCAATGTGATGTGTGCCCAGGCCACGGGAGACAAAGCCAAAAGGAGCGTAAAAAAGGAAGGCATTATGACTTTTTTTGTGTTTTCTTCAAAAATACAAGCTTCTTGATGGTCCGATAGATGAAGAGATCAAATAACTACAAGGCTCGAGCCTCTTTATATTCACTCGAGCATGATTGAAATCTATATTGAATGGCCAGGAGCGTTTCCTTGTGTGAACAAAGGCACAAAAAAAGAAAGAAAGCGTAAAAACGGTGGAAAGGGCCATGGATGCATAGGAGCGAATCATTTTCATACACCGGGAGTCTTTACAAAAGCCATTCGCAGTCAAAGCAAGGTTTCAATCTTGTATTCTGTGAACGCGTCAGAATAATTATTTCTACTAAATATTCATCCGAGAGAATTCCACTTCATCTTACAATTTCTCCCCTAAGAAGAGAGCATATTATGATGATATACTGCCCATCATCTTTCAAAAGAGCTTGAAGTCAAATGTGCCTTGTGTATTGACGCTTTGGTGATGAAAAGAATGGGGAACTTGCATTTGTGAAAAGCAAGCACAAAAATTAAGCGCCGCCTTGGATTGCCGTGAAAGAATAGAAAGACATCTATCCCATTCATTTTTCAAAGAAGATGGCGTTGGATGGGCTTGTCTTACAAAGCGCATGCACGGATGTAATACATATTATACCAAAACAAAGATTTATTTCTTTTTTTTTAGAAAAAAGAGTCATTTTTACGATTAGTCCACGCTAGTGGAGATGCTGTAGAATCATGACCGCCAATAGAACTTCTATTATCCAAACAGCAGACGTCACTGGTGTGTGACTGTGTGATGCACTTACAGTCGAGGAGGTTGTGCCGTTTGTAGCGTTTTTCGCTGCTGAGATGGATGCCCCAGCGGTAGAAGTAGGGCTGCTATTGGCTGTTGTGGACTGTGTTGAGCTAGGACTGACAGCATTGCTCTGTTTAGCGGGTGTACAATCGCCAACGGGGAGCTGAAGATTCAGTTCAGAGGGATCCTCGAGAAGCATTTCCAAGTTGGGGCCAGGGTTGGGGTATTGAAGATCAGAGCTGGCCACCGACGTGCAGTTATTTCCAATGTTGATTTGCAGCAAGTCTGGAAGGGCTTCACGTGTCGCTAAGGCATCGAGATCTCTTTTCGAAGCACCTCCTGTTAATGTAATGGGGGCGCAGTTCATGTAGAACTCTGGGACACCCGATAGTTTGGATACCCAGGTCCACGCTAAGACATAGTCTCCAGCTGTAAATTCGTCTGGGATGACATAGTCGTACGCGCTTGGCGTGGAACCGTCTCTCGCGGGGCATCCTCCCTCAATGCTGAGAAAGACTTGCCACTTTGTAGAGGCTGTGGGCTTCAAGTCGGTTGTCAAGGCAAGTTGGCAAGATCCACCGCCATGAACAGCATTCCCATCGAATTCAAGAGTCTGGTTATCGCCAATGGCAATAGTATTATCCGTTCCTTTGGTGTAAAAGGAATCTGGAGAGCCCTTCAACTGGCAAGGGTAATTTGAACCACTTGGATCTAGAGGAGCCTTGGAAGGAGAGCCAAATGGGATGGGTTTCCGCAGTGTCATATGCGCAGCTATAGGGCGTGCCGTTGCCAAGAGCACGGTGCCAAGGAGTACATTCTCGTTCCACTTCATAGTGTTGGGTGTATTTTTGGAAGAAACAGTTTCGAAATCAGGAGTAAAAGGTGGATACAAGTTGAAGAGGTGCAAAGACAAAAGAAAAGAGACGTCGAGAGCATTCCTTTAAGCCCTTCAATCATCAAGGCCTGTATGCACCTTGCCACAGAAAAAAACAGTGTACATTCTACCCTGCAGTGCACGATACGCGCATTACGCCTCTTTGTCTATTTCCTCACATTGAAGGCAAGGTGTCTTGGTGTAGTGATGTGCATTTGTGAGTGGAGGGGGGATTGAGCGTGTCACATAGGAGCATTTATAAAAGTGGCTGGGCACAGCAAAGCAAGCAAAGCTTAGCACAGCAGTATGCTATCCATAGATTTGTACAACTAATTCACATGTGTTTTTGTAGAATCTTTTGCCACCACTTAGAGCAAATGCAATGGATGGGCTGGTTTTGAAGTGTCAAAAGTCATCAAAATACAAATTTATCATCGATATGCGACCAATAAGAAATAGGCTAATTCACACCACCATCATGTATGTGCAGGGTATTGTCATGTATGTAGTATTGTTTTCTATTCGTGCAGCATCTTCAACTGTTGGGACGAATGGGTGGGCTGATTGAATACTCGCACATACATATCGAGGTCCTCCGAGGTAAAATGGGCTGTGCCCGGAGCTGTTGGCATGATTTTAGTCACAAGTTCACAACATCTTAAAGTTTGAAAAAGTTTCACATAAATAAGCCCTTTTCACAGTGACTGCGCAGATGAGAGCAGATGAAGCGTCGATCGGCGGGCGGTTCCTATTTTGGATTAGCGGATGTAATGCCAAAAAGTGGGGCTTTTTGAAAAGGCAGAATTCAAGCCTTGAATTCTAATGACCACCGACATGGTTTGCTTTCGCTTCGACGGATTTTTCGATCCAGCTTGCGATTAGAACTGAAAAAAAGTCATCAAAAATATAAAATATAAAATTTAAAAGTTGTAACTTCGAAGTGCTAAATACCTATCTGCTTACATAAGTATTCTGCAACCTCCTGTCCATAGAAATTCAAGAGGCAATAATTTTCAATAAAGACAACGATCATGTGAATCTGTAAAGAAAAATAGTATAAATCAAAGGCAAATGCAGAATGGCACGGACGCTGCCATGGATACGAGAAACAGGAATACAAAAACTGCCTGAGAAGGCTGTCCCACCTGATACTATCATAAAAGAAGCTGGTGAGGAAGAGGCTGTGGCGCTGCAGCCTTGTGTACAAGGAGGCTATACAGAGGGAGATACAATGGTAACAGCGGATGAAAAATATAGAATGGTAGAAGATGAATTGCTGGCCATGGCACAGCGCTTTACGGTGTCTCTCCACGCTGCAGAGTATGACCGTCTTCGGTTGGCCAACAGGGTCCCGTCCCGCAAATTCTCCGTCCAAAAAGCCTCGCCTCGTAAAGAAAAACGGCATCAGACGGGCCCATCTGCGTCTTCTTTACAGACTCTTTTGAATCAAGCTCCTGCAAAAACGGGGTCACTTCTGTCACAAATGGCAGTCAAGGACAAGACGTCTTCCCAGGAGGCTGCAAAGAGGCCTCTAATGCCTGAAAAGGAGCCTCAAAAAAGCCAAGAGATGGCCAGAGGTAGAACAGAAGGCGATTCTTCGCAGAGCTCGTATACATCTATACTTTCCTCCATTAATGATGATGACGACGATGATGATAATTCGACGTCGGAATTGCGAAAGATTCGAAGGAGACAAAGGAAAGAAAAGGCAGAAAGGTTACGGAAATTACGGGAAAAAAGATCAATATAATATCTAATACACTTCTGCCAAGCTCTGGTATTTACTCCCAATGCCACTGGCATAATTCGTATAGGGCGTGCTCGTCTCGCCACGGTTGGCCTTGTCTTGTTTCAATTTGTCCTCCACAGCAAGACCAATGCGCTCAGCTGCCAGTTTGACGCCGCCAATATTAGGTGCTGCTGGCCCAATGCGAAGCATGGCTAACTTGCCACAGCAATACAAGGGAACGTCCTTTGACCATGCCAGATCTTCCGTCAAACACGGGTAGCCACCAACTGTATTGATTAGGTTTTTTTTTATCAATGTTTGCATATATGGCAGTGAGCACACATCCGTTTCAATGCCCGTGGCAAAATAAATGTAATCAATAGGGGGGAGGTCAACAGGCGGCTCCGTCTGGACGTGCCAGTACCCAGGTGTATGCTGGAACATGGAGCTATCACCATTTGTATCCTCGACGAATGCCAGGGAAGAAATGGTCGTTTTCGTCTTTAATTGTACCCTTCCAGACGCAATGTGTCTCTTCGTGAGCTTGTAATAATGCGGTGTGATGCTACCACCGCCTCGGGCTTCCTTGACGATGGCAAGACGCTCTTCATCATTTTCAGCGGACCAGAACCGAGCCTGCTCTCGATTGCGATACTTTCCCATCCAGGACAGGTCCACATCAAAGTACTTGACCACGAGATTCTCCCCACGGATCAATAGCCAAACGCGTGTAGCGCCGCTTCGCAAGACAACGTCTGTGATTTGGGCCGAGGTGAGACCAGCACCCACCACAACCACGTTGGTTTCCTTTCTCGTTGTGGGGAATGCATCGATGCGAGACTGGAGGACTGGGTCGGGAACTTGACGTAAATGAAAAGTATGGCTTGCTTGCGGATAGAGCGCCTCGCCATCTGGGCCAAGCTTCGGATGGCCTTGGTGCATGCATTGGGTCTCCTTGAGTCCGGAAATGTCAGGAATGATGGCTTGGTTGGCCGGCCCAACAGCCATAATGACAATGCGAGCATAACGTCGAGACATCGATGTCGTTACGGTAAAAACTGGCTCATCTGAAAATAAAACATTGCCATAATCAAGATCGGTCAGCGTCTCTTTGACCAAAATGCCCGTCTCGAGTCCATAGCGGTCACGAACACAGTCGCAGTGATCAGCAAATAATTGTCTGGATGGCGTAAAATAGTCGTTTCTGTCCCGTTCATTAATGTCAACATCCGGCTGGCCATCTTGAATGCCACCACGACGGGCCGAGCGTTTCTTCTTGGCATGTTTGCTGATTTCTCGGCCTACGCAAGAGCCAATATCAAATAAATCCTTTTCAGGTGAGCCATGACTGTGTGCCCGAGCCAACAACGAGTCACGATCGAGAGGGTCCACGTGCCACAGCAAGGGACTTCGCAAATAAGAGATGTGGTATGTTCGAAAGAGGCGGTTCCACCGACTGAGCCATGAGTCACCAGAAGAATCAATGACCAAAAGACGGTCCTCCTCGTCCAATGACGAACTTCCTTTGGACTTAATGTCTTTATTTGTCTTTACATGGCGAACGGACACTCTCTGTCCATATTTTTTCAGCCATTGGTAGCGGCGATGCTCTTCATCAGTAAAAATAGCAGCGGGCACCTCTTCCCGAAGTCTTGCTGCCAATGCAAGACCAGCTGGTCCACCACCAATAATAATAACGTCATATATATCACGTTCCTCCTCGATTTTCATTTTTTTGTATAGATAGAACTATAAACCATGAGGTGCCTTTTCATTTTAACCGCCATCCCACTGACCATTTATGTTTTACTTTTGAGGAACCGATGCGGCCATCAGGGTGCAGCTCTTTGGAGATGCATGATGGACGGCCATCAAGGTATCAATCTTTTCCCCTAGGATTCATCATTCAAATCACCTACCTAGTTATGAAATTGTAAAAGTTATGCTCATTATTGTTAGGTGCAGCATACTCCGATAGTTCCCAAATAGAAAATAAAATTATAAAATTATAAAAATCCTATTGCTCTTCATTCGGCAAGCGCCTATATTCATCATCATTCGACTCTTCGTGCTGATGGAGCCGAATGTTTACAAACATTCCCCATAAACCAAGATCGTAGAGGAGACGCATAGCTCCGGACACTACAAATGCAATCCAAAAATGTCCGTGGCCAGCTAGAAGGCCTGTTATGCTAGGCCCGGCAGCAGATGAGAATGTTCTTAGCATACTCGTAATACCCATCACGGCCGTACGCTCTTCTGGCCGCACAATAGCAGCAATTAATGCTACTCGTGGGGCCTGATCCAAATTATTTAAAGTGTTCCTCAAGAGTAAAAGGGCATATGCCCGACCAATTTCATTGGGAAAGGGGAAGGCGAGAACGGCTGCCGACGAAGGGATATGTGTAAACACCATGGTATTCACGAGGCCAATATGGCGCGACAAGGGACCTGCAAAAACGGACACAATGGCTGCCAAGAAATAGCTGACGCTTAGAATGGAGCTAATGGAGTCCTTTCCGGGATGAAACTTTTTGTCAAGGTAGTAGGATGTAAACGACATGCCCGACATTCCGTCTGCCAAAGAATCGAAGAGTAAAAGAAGCCATAAAATATAAAGTACCCGTTGAGTAGCCCACGAAATTTGGCTAAAGCGGCTCTTATTTGCCAAAAGAGGCGCATCTTCTTCTCCGTGGGCGAGCTCGCATTCAGGAGACAGAGACAGTGTGAGGGCAAGGTTGCAGATGCCCATGATGGCGTATACCCAGAAGCAGGCATGGTAGGCTTCCAGCAGAGTCCATCCAGGGCCCCCTAAGGCCGTGGGCGTGGCAAGATATTGGACAGCATGACCAGCAATAAATGTTCCCATGCATGAGCCAAGAGAGGCCACCATGACATACCAGGAGAGGACGTAGGGACGAGTATCGGGGTTGGTGACTTCTGAGACCATGGACTCTTCAATGGAGCGAAATGGGCCAAAGTCGCCACCAGATGGGCTAATGACACCCAGAATGGCTGCTCCCAGCAAGACCCAGTAGTTTTCTGACAGGGCAAAGGTTATGCCGGAGAGAACCATCATGATGGAGCCAAAGACAATTGTCCGTCGACGACCAACATGATCTGCCACCAATGTGAGCAAAAGAGAGAGCCCAACGTCACCAATGAGCGTCAGGGTCATGAACAGGCCGATCTTTTCGTCCGACACATTGAGTTCGGAAAAGAACATGGCTAGAACGAGCGAGCAGGCACCATAGGCAAACATGCGGCAGCATCGCGCCAGGATGATCATCCCAGCGTCCGAGCCAGTGTTGCGTACGGACACAAGGCCGGATTCATGGTATACATAGGCCAGGACAGAGCCAGCCATGGCGGGAAAGTGGCAGATTTTATTATTTTACAATTACAGCGGCCATTTCTTTGAACGAAACAGGGATCGAGAGCTGCATCGGAACAACGGAGCCGACTGACTAATCGAGCTGATGATCATCCACCGTGAAGGAAGGGGACAAGACATTATTCGTTAGCATCATGAGAAAATATAAGAAAAATAGAAGAAAAAGAAAAGTCTAATTATCAAGCAAGCCACCGCACTGGTGACAGCAGTGATCCATACCGTAGTGGTCTTCCACCTCTATCACTTCCTTTTCGTGCTTGTAAAGGTGGATGCTAACCAGCATGCCCCAAAGGCCAAGATCATGGAGAAGACGCATCGCGCCCGACATGACGAAAGCCGCCCGGAAGCGGTGGTGTCCCGCCAGGATCCCTGTGATGGATGGGCCCATGGTGGAGGCTAGTGTTCGCAGAAACGTGGTGATTCTGGTCAGGGCCATGTGTTCTTCAGGACGGACAATGGTCGAGAATAGGGCAGCCCTGGGGACACGGTCTAGCGTGTTGAGGGTGTTCCGAGACAGGACCAGAATGTATGCCCAGGTAAAGGACTTGGGGAAGTGCATGGCGAGAATGCCGCCAAGCAGAGGGACATGGGCAAACATCATGGTCTTCACGTGGCCAATGTGGCGTGTCAGTGGCCGTGCAAAAATGGCAATGATGGAGGCTGAGAGATGGCTGATGCTGAGGGCATTCCCCAGCGAATCCTTGTCGAGATGGAAGCGGTCATGGATGTAGTACGAGGTGATTGACATGCCCGTCATGCCATCTGCAAGGGCGTCCAGGACGAGAATCAGCCACAGGGCGTGCATGACTCGCTTTGTGGACGACGAGATGGTGTCCACGGGTGAGCTTGATGGCAGCAGAGGCGCCGTTTCCTGCTGTTTTTGCTCATGGGGGTATTCATTGTCCTTGGCAATAGAGAGCGTCAGGAACAGCTTGACGGTGCCCATGATGGCGTAAATCCAAAAACACGCGTGGTACGCATCCACCAATGTCCAGCCATAGCCACCAAAATGGCGTGGCGTGGAGAGGACCTTGACGAAATGGCCCGACATAACAGTCCCAATGGACGTCCCCAGAGACGCTGCCATGGTATGCCAGGCCAGGACATCCGAACGCGTCTCGGGATCGGCAATGTCACACACCATGGTCTCTTCAATGGACCGAAATGGCCCGAAATCACCACCTGAAGCACTAATAACACCGAGAATGGCCGCTATCAAAAGAACCCAGTAGTTCTCAGACAGGGCAAAGGCCGTGCCAGAAAGGATCATCAGGACAGAGCCGAGGATGAGCGTCCGGCGACGCCCGAGCCGAGGGGCCATGAACGAGAGCAGACTGGAGAGAGCAACATCCCCCATGAGCGTCAGGGACATAAAGAGGCCAATTCGCTCGTCTGAGACGCGAAGTTCATGGAAAAAGAGGGCCAGAACAAGCGAGCACGCGCCATAGGCAAACATGCGGCAAATCCGTGCAAGAATAATAATCCACACATCATGGCCAGACGAGTACACGGATGTCAGGCCCGATTCACGGCATATATAGGCAAACATGATGGGCAGTCAATGTGCCGTGGATGGGCCAGCAGCCATGTGCGTGGGAGAGGGAAATAAGCACACGCACACACAAGGGGGCCCCTCGATTTGTGCGCCCACAGGCCCTGGAAAAAAAGTTTTTTTTTTATATTTTTTAATTTTTTGCTTCCATTTTTCCTCTGGGTTCTAGACTTACCCGTCGTACCCCTGTATCCCACCATGCGGTTCTTGCCGACACCCTCTTGAAGTCTTCACATGCTTCCGAAGTCCCGGCTTTTTTCTATCCTTCCAAACACGGCACATCACAATCCTATTTTATGCAGATCTCAGCCTTGTGCATTGGCTTGCATAAAAGCATGCCTCTCATCATGAGACTACTACAGTTGCTCTTCATGCCCACAAAATGCTTCTTTTTTATTGACACCTCTTG
Source organism: Chrysosphaeria jannelii (assembly GCA_020002325.1). Lineage (NCBI taxonomy): Eukaryota > Fungi > Ascomycota > Sordariomycetes > Ophiostomatales > Ophiostomataceae > Chrysosphaeria > Chrysosphaeria jannelii. The sequence continues at coordinate 11,673 of JAGKRY010000116.1, read as the reverse complement.
TTTTTTAAATTTCAATACATAAATTACTCCTGTACATACAATAAATAAACAAAAACACTTTTGGGTTCATGCAGCCATTACAAAGAAAATAACAAAGTAAAAGACTTAGTCCTCGTCAGAGAACACCTCTTCACCACGCTTGCGGCGGGCCATACGTTCCTTCTTCTTCTTACGCAGCTCAGCACTCGTGAGCTTCTTGGCCTTCTTCGTGCCAACAATCTTGTTGCCCATGGCATCAAACTTGTCCTCCTCGTCATCCTCTTCACCCTTAAGACGAGCACCGGAACCCTGGCCTTGCACCCAGTTGTGACCAGAGGGCGTCATCTTACCGTCAAGAACGGCCCACACTTCCTCTGTCAAGTCCTTGGTGAACTCGGCAGAGTGAGAAATGATAATAACACCACCCTCAAACTTCTTCAGAGCCTTCGAAAGAGCACCCAGAGAGTCACGGTCCAGATAGTTGGTAGGCTCATCAAGAACAATCAAGTGAGGTCGCTGCCACGAGCAAGCCGCGAGCACGACCTTGACACGCTGGCCACCAGACAGACCGCGCATGCGAGAGTGCGACACCAGTTCGGCATCAAGGCCAAAGTTGGCACAGTGCGCCTCAATTTCCTTTCGGACCAAAGGACGGAACTGTCCAGAGGCAAGAGCCTCCTTCTGGTCCACCTCAGCCACCATCTTTTGGTGACTGGCCAAAAGCTCCGAACGCGGCATCCAGACGTTGTCAGCACTCATCATGGGAGTCCAGCGTTCCTTGGGGGTACCAACGTTCTCACCCAGCGCAAACGAACACTCATACTCGTACGAGTTCTTGAACTTGCGACGGGACGAAATACTGATAATACGGCGCTCAGTGCCCTCAATCTTGAAGATCTTGTCCATGGCCTTTTCATCGTCCTCGGTAATAACTTTATTGGCACGGTCCATGGTCTCGCGATCTTCACCCGTCTGGAAACGCCATTGGATGTATTCGGAAGGATTCTTGTCCAAATGGTGGTCAATGTGGGCAAATGCATGCTGCTTAATGTACGCAATACGGATGTTTTCGTGCTGGTAAATGTCACCCTTGGTAGGGATAAGCTCACCAGTCAAAACATTGACCAAGGTAGACTTGCCAGCACCGTTGGGACCAATGACAGCAATACGCGAGCCCAGCGAGCACTGGAAGCTAATGTCCGAAATTTGGGGCTTGGGTGTGCCAGGGTACTGGAACTCCATTTTGGTGGCACGCAAAATGGCCTTTGCCTTAGTCTTCACACCTTCGAGGAAACCAGGCTCAGGGAAAGTGAACTCCATCTCAGAGTCGCCAAGGCTGTAGTAGGACTTGGCTGAGGGGACACGCTTGACAAACTCGGCAAGGTTACCACGGTATCGCTTAAGCTTGAAGCGCTCATAGTGAATAATGTGCTGGCAGACATTGTCAAGGAAGCCAGAGTCGTGCGAGACAATGATAGATGTACAGGGGGAATTGACAAGGTAGTCCTCGAGCCACTTGACGTTCACCACGTCCAAATGGTTAGTGGGTTCATCGAGTAGAAGAATATCAGGAGCCTCAAACACAGCACGGCACAGGGCCAGCTTCATCTTCCAACCACCGGACAAAGCCGAGATCTCACCCTGGATCATCTGGTCAGTAAAGCCGAACTCAATCAGCTTGGCAATGACGTCTTCCTTTAAAATTTCAACGTTGGCGACCTTAAGCTTCATCATAGTCCAGTCAATGGTGGTCATTTCTGTGTCAGCAGAGTCCAAGTCGTGCTCGACGAAAACGGTCTTGACTTCAGACTGCTTAGGGAAGCCCTCGACCTGCTCGTTGTTGATGGAGCGCATGAGCGTAGACTTTCCGGAACCGTTGGGACCACAGAGACCATAACGCTGACCACGCTTGAGACGCAGACTGGTCTGATTCAAGAGAATTTTGGCACCATAGGCGAGGGAGAATGTGCAGTTGCAAAGGTCCTCACCCTCTTCCTCATCGGGCTCAACTTCATTCTCATTGGAAGAAACAGGGAAGCCCTTTTTGATCAGAGAGTTGATAAACTCCTCCTCGCCACCAGGCACCACGACGGACACAAAGGACTTGATTTGCTTGGTCCACAGCGATGGAACGCCGTTCATTTCGTCAATCAGCTGGGCGGCAACAGACGCAATGCATGTAACAACGGGGGCGTTCTTCTCGGTAGCCTTGCTGCCAAGGATGGCCTTGACGTGCTCCTCGACAATATTAAGAGCACCAGGGTCAGAAGGCTCGGGAATGACATCATTTTTGACAGCACCAACACGGCGGATGGTGTTCAAGGCTTGCTCTGTCTTGTCACGGGCCTCAGGATCAGCCATGGTGCCATAGTTCGCCTTGAGGCCAGGCATCATCTTGGGCAAGAAAGGCGCCACAACGTTCGGGTCGTCGACCAACTTGCACATGTTGTCAATAATGACGGCGGACTTACGCTTGATGGCGGTATCCCGCTCATGAAGACCACGGTCCAAAATTGGCACCATGAGAGCTAATGTAGGGGCTTTGACCTCCGTGACAAAAGTAGTAGCACCGAGCAAGTGCACGGTTTCTGGGACATTCTCAGGCTTGGCAATACACTTGATCACTTCAGGAATGAAACGCTCAATATCCTTGTTGACAATAAGAGCGCAGAGTTTCTCCATCGAGATGTAGGCTCGCGCCTTGACCTCTGGCTTAGTGTCCCACATAGCGTTGGAGATGGCGGGCAGCACAATGGGCACGAGGAGGCCCATTTGCACAGAAGCAATCTTGATGAAGATGTCAAGGATATCTAGGTCCAATAGCTTCTCCTTGAACTTTTGAGCATTCTCAAGCGAGTCGAGAATAGCAGAGAGAGCTGCCTTGATGGTGTAGGGGTTGATACCGTTCGCAATGGCCAGACCAGCCTCGCTAGCAGCCTTCTGGACAGCCACAGCCTTGTCACCAGCACCAGAAAGCACCTTGGCAATGTTCTGGATCAAAAAGGCCTCAACAACAGCAGAGCCTTTTGACGACTCGGCAAGGCTCTTGAAGCCCTCGAGAGCCTCCACACGGGCCTTCTCGTCCTTCTTGTTACCGAGTTGCTTCAGAAGGCCGTCGAAAGTCCTGCTCAGTCAGTCCTCGTCCATTTATCCCTGAAAAAAAGAGTGTATATACTTTGTGGCCTCGTCAATTGTGACGGGTTTTCTGGCATCGCCGGAGACGGCGAGCTTGCTCATAAGCTCAGTCAGATCGGCAGACATTTTTTTTTTACTGTAATGAAGCAATCAAGAAAAAAAAAAAGAGAGCCGCTCTCAAAACAGATCTAAAGAAAAGGAGAGAAAAAAGAAGAAGTGAAAATTTTGAATGGAGGGGAAATCAAAAGGGCACATTGACGACTAACAAAAAAGCAGTGGATACCAAAACAAAAAAAATCTGAAAAAGTGGAACACTGCCTAGAAATTATGGGTTACCACTGGCCATTCGTGATTGCCATTGGCTCTCTTCATCTTATCAGCTCCACTCCAACTACTTTTTTCTTCTTTATCGACGTCACAAAAAAAAATCAAAACTCCATGTTCAGCGACAAAAAAGCGCCACATTTTACACCCTCCGGTTGTTTTTTTTCCTTGCAAAAAAGATAAACAATATTCAATCATTGGCACACTGGCATTACCTATTTTTTGTCTTTTCATTAAATTGAACTTTGGGCATGCAATGCATGCAGAGAAGTGGTGCCAACTTCCAATCCATGGTGGGGTAACAAGTCATATCCGTATTGATGGCCAAATTTTTTTTCTTTTTGTGGGGTTACAATTATTGCCCAATCTCGAAGGCAAGGTCATCAACCAATCAAATCACCCCATTAAAAAAAGATACTCTTCTATTTTTGGTATAATATCACGTGATCTAAATGAGATTAGTCATTACACCACAACCTTCTGGTTAAACTTTGCCATCAAGAGATCCATCTCGCTAGGGTACCTGTAGTTGTAGACGTTTGTCTTGGCATGTTCCACACGAGATGTCTCCTTTAGCTCTTTATGGGGCTCCTGGATCCGGCTGTGGAATGTAGTCTTCACCGGAGCATCAATAAAGCCTGCCGCACACTTGCCGCGCCCAAAGGCTGCATGTGCCGCCGACTTCCACACTGCCGTGATATCCCGTACCATCTCTTCGGTCCAAAACAGCCGGCAATCTGCTTTTTCCACCATAAATTGCGCTGGAATTCCATCCTCAATGTTGTCTCGTAAAATCTGGTCACGTGCGTTGACAGAGGCTGACAAAGACCGCTGTATGGGCGTTTTGTCGAGCTTTAGTAGCGTCTTTAGCTCATCCTCATCACGTGTGAGCTTTCGTGCTCCATTAGCATATAAATAAATGTCACCAAATGAAAGTGTCTGTGATCCTTTGATGCCACCAACACCCTGGATCGTACCAGGCTGTGGCCGTCCACCCATGGCCACCGACTTCACACCACCTTGGATGCGTAGCATTTCAGAGGCTAATGTACATGTTGAGGCACAATAGCCATCATATAAAAGAATAATATTTCTGGCTTCAAATGGCTGTTCCAGCTTTGTGCTATTACTATAGCCAGTAATGTCTATACCCATGCCAAAAGTCCGGTTCGATGTTGTTAATGGATCGTTCAAATTCCATCGTAAATTTGCCGTGTAGTTGGTGTTCTCGAAGACAAATGGCCCAAACTTTTCATCAAACGATGCAAAGTGGTCGTTTGTCAGGTTCAAGTCATATCTGTAGTTGAACCACGTCTCATACAAGGCAATATTCTTATCAATGTCACTTGTATAAGGATCAAACCCCTCTGAGTGCCGGCTAATGATCTTTGAGATGGTAACAAATGCCTTGTTTACTTTCCATCTCGAAATACCATCCTGAATCACATCGGGGAAGAATTGTCGGAAGAAGTCAAAGCCCTGTAAGATAAACCCACCACCATTGCCACTAAGATCAATTACCATCTTCGTACGCCCCATTGACCTAGCTTTAGCAATACAGCTACGCTGTACGGCCTGAAATTCAACTGGCGAGCGTGGCTCGAAAGACATGACAGATAGTACTGCTACATCCTCGAGTCCGGGGTCATCCAAAAAATAACAGGATAAAACGCCGTCACTTGTTGCATCTATAGGGCTTGGGACCCCTGGAATCGTAGAATTCTTGATATTTGCCGTCCCTAGTATCTGATTCCTATTGGATGGGGCTTTTATTCCAATATTTCTCTCCGCGCTAGTAGTGTTTGGGTTTTTCTCTTCCTTCAATGTCTTTGCGATGCCGATAACTTTGTCCTTGGGTCTGCAGAATTTCTGGTACATTGAGTCGCCATCGGTGATATCTTGGAGGCTCTGGCGAACATATGCATAATTTTGATAGACAATCTCTGACCCGTTGGCAAAAATAAAGGTAGTATTGGGACCTGGATATGTGAAACGCATACGACCGCCTCCAGCAAAATAACCAGTCCCTTCGCCAGACGCATATGCTGCCCGCTCAAAAAATAAGGTGTTGTAGGCTGCATCAGGGTCTTGGTTGAATGATGTCTCAAAGGCAAAATCTTGTAAATATTTCGTTGCGTCTATTCCATTGATGAGTACAATCTCAGATGCTGTTGAAGGGGATGATATGACATCCTCGTAGACTTTGATCACAGGCAGAGAAATTCCATCTTTAGATATTGACACAAGAGAAACCTCTCGACCAAAGTCGAAAATGGATGTCAATAGATCAGGGTAAAAGACAAAGTGCCCATCATGACCTTGTGCAAACACTTTAATGTACAGGTCATTCTGAAAAGCATATTCACTGTCGTATACATCATTATCAATATTTTCTCGGACAAGATTAAGCTCGTGAAACATGTCATATGGTGGGTAAAAGTAATCCTCAGGTGGGTTTGCCTTATATGCTGCATCGGACTGCCATTCAAGGTATGGAAATAGGCTATCAACTAGCTGGGAAGCCTCCTTCTTGTATAAAGGCACACTTTTTAAGCATTCATGTGCCAACCTGGCAGGTATAGTTGGATGTGCTAATAATCATATTAGAGGATGTTTCTCTGTAAGTTGGTTCTTGCATACCTTTGTTAGATTGCACATTCCATGCTTTGCTGGCCTGAATACAGGGTCCGTCACCCGAAGATATGGAATCAAGTAGCGTATTCTTGGAAAAGTCAGTATCATTTTGGGATATAGACAATCCGGCAATGGCTGCCAAGATTACTGAGAAATTGTATAGAAGCTTAGGTTTCATCGTAGTGAGTAAGATTCGTAGGAGAGATAAATATGAAGTAAGGAGTTTATCAACAAGGACGGGAAAAGACTTCCTATTTTTATAGGATTGTGGGAAGTCAAAAAGGTAGAGAGCAAGCTTCTTGCAACCCGCCATGGATAATTTTTTATTCTCAGACTTTATATATACATGCTGTCTACCTCGTACATTCCCCCGGTGATACATGTACTGTGAGGTACTTTCCCACCTTCAACGTTTCTCTTCTCGAGTCTCCAATAAAGGGTCATGAACTCATCTATTACTGTTTCCATGCCTATTAGGCCCAAGCCTTGAGACGTATTGTTACAATTCCTTGTGTCGAACAAGACTTCGGCAAAAAATGTGTAAAAAAAATACTCACCAATCAAATTGAAAGGTCTATATTCCACACACGATTCTATGGTCAATAATAATCGAGTATAACATGAGCATAATTATTAGATGACATTCCGTGGTAATACAGGGTCTTTATTATGTACAATGTTCGTGCCGTCAGCATTATTATAGTAACGATAAACATACGATTGAATGGTAAAGATTATTTTTTTCTAAAAACATTTCGTACTTTTTCAAAACCTCGAGCAACGCTTCTTCTTCCGTGACTGCGTTTCTCTTCGTTCTTTTCTTGTATATTTCGGGCTGCGTCTTCTCTTGACGCATCATGATCCATAACAGCAGGACGCACATTAGACTGAGCTCTAGCTAGACTTTCCAACTGCTCATATGTAGGAGCATACGACAATCGTCGAACTTTGGTTGTATTACCAGATGCAATTTCATTAAATGGATCATCGTCAACCTCTCTAATGACAGATGCCCTTCTATGATTTGAATTATTGATTTCCGATGTGCTTGGCTCTCCATCAAGACCGTCTATTTCGGCCGTCTTTGATGAGATTTCTCGTGGTGACGATTCTGTGGTATTCTTTGTAATTCTTTCTAGAGGAGCACTAGGAGGCCCCAATGCAGTTAGTATACCGCTTTCTTCTTTTTCCATGTCAAGGCTATGTGCACGAGCGGTACTACTAGAATGAGCTGAAGTGGATCCTGTAATAGATGTATCGGAGCCATTATCCCTGGCAAAACTGTCTTTTATTGGAAGTGCACTTGGCTCTTCGGGCCCTTTATGCTCTGGTGGGAAAACAACTCTACCATGTTAGTTACTAATAGCAATTTTTTGAAGAACAAACTTTAATGTTGACACATATATATTAAAATCCCAGCTTTCGAGGCAAACGAAAACTACCTTGTCAAAATGGCCGCCGTTGGGGCTCTCGAGGTAGTCTCGAACTGTTGATGCTGCGATCAAAGACGCTTCTTGGCTAGGAAATCCATTTGTTCCTGTGCTGATGGCACTAAAAGCAATCGTTTTACACCCGTTTTTTGCAGCAAGATCAAGACTGTTTTTGTAACAGGACGCAAGAAGACGAGCTGCGTCTTCTTTAGAATATTGACTATAAATAGGTCCTACCGCATGGATAATTTTTTTAGCTGGAAGGTTGTATCCATCAGTCATTTTGACGTCGCCCGGTTTGACACCCATCATCAAAAACTTCTTCAAAAGTCTACTTCCAGCTGCCTTCCGGACAGCCACATCCACCCCTTCACTCCCCTGAAGGCTTTTGTTTGCTGAACTAACAATTGCATCGACTTCAAGGTCTGTGATATCTCCATTCCATAGAGCCACCATTTTGTTGATTGCTGGGGATATCTCATATCGATGAAAATACGGACCATAAATTTCCGGTGCCAGCTTTTCAATAAAGGACCTCACTCCTTCTAGAGAAGGTAAGTCCTTTGCAGAGTTGTAATTCGGCATGGTACAATTTCACAAGGTCCAATTGACGAAGGTTCAAAACAGGCTTGCCTATATTTTTTATGGCGAATGTTTATTTTTGCCAGAGCAACTCGGCATTCTGGTTGTTGGCCATAGAAGTCGGTACTACAAAAGATACTTCCAAAAGAGTGCAAGACTTCGAAACAAACGGGTATCATAGGTAGGTAGGTAGACAATCAATTTATGTATTACATACATCTTCCAATTGTTGCAAAATCGAAGTTCCTTTTGACGCTACATATATAGACTTCTAAACAACACTGGGTAAATTTGACACCTATTACAATATCCAAGAAAGCCCCATGCTTGCCCAATCCTCCCAAGATTATCCAAAGCACGGGCTTTTCGGCTGACTGTGTTTCATTTTTCTCCTGCTGGCTACAGGAGCGTGCAAGAACTTGTATTTAACCTCCAAGGAACATGCACCCTATGCTTCTACCTTTACGAAAATAAAGAAGAGCCAAAATGTCTTTCGTTCTATCAGATTCTGCATCAGACGGCAAGAGCGAGCATCGAAATATAGCAGCTAGTCGCACATTGAAATCACTAGATATAAAGTCGACCATGAAGAATACCCAGGTTGCTACAAATGTGCACTTCCATCTAAGTGTCCTTCTAGTAGACGTGGTGACAAGTGTGGGGAGCAGAATAGACAAACAGGTCTTGGAGAGTCTCACCGGCCATAAGTTTAATGAGAGTACTACGGTTGACAGTAAAAGAGCATTACTTGGCTGGAAGATAAGTTTTAGGGGGTCAAAAACTTGTTATGGGCCTCTAGTGCATTTTTGCCTTCAGGGCTCGGCCTCCATAAGGAACGGCTAGACAATGTTCAAAAAGTCGTCATGCCAAACGAAACGGACGCCGCGGTCTTAAAGAGATTGCCACGCATAGTTGCACATCCCTTGCGTCGGCACGTGTTCCCAGCGGTCAGGGCACCCTTTGCCCATCCGCCGTTGAAAGTGAAGGGCCTGCGTGGCAGTGATGAAATATACAAACGTGCAGCCAATCAGATAAACGGGTGAATATTTTTTTGGAGATATGTACCTATGTATTACATGTACATACTGAGAGGATAGAAAGCTCCTCACGGTCACGTGCATGCACCAGGCATGGCACGGGAAGAGACAACAGAGACCAACACCAAACCCACAGCTCTAGGGACAGACCGGCGTCACCGGTCTAAGAGAAAGAAAGAGATGAGAATGGCCGGACACCTAAGATGCGCGAGAGAGGAGATGTCCGTCACCAGCAACGAATCCAGTGAGTGGGAATAAGGCCTCCAACGTCACTAGAGACTGTGCAGAGCGTATCTGCCGAGAGGTGCCTCCCCAGGTGCCGGACCTAGGGAGGGCTTCAAAATGAAAGGAAAAGTGTGTGTTCTCTCAACTAAAAGATCTATGGCCCTAAATACCATCTGTAGATATCACCTGATACATGAGTAGGACCCATGCATCTAACCGATCCATACCAACAGATCCACTAACCGAAAACTGAGGTAACTCTTTCGAGTTTTAAGTTTCGCACTACCCATTTTTTGAGCGCGCACTACTCATTTGGAATCCTGTTCTCTGATTGGTTAATAAATTTTATCAACGACACCGCTTTTGAAGTATTCAACCAATAAAAAGCAAAGCATAATGTACGTAGAATAGTACCTAAGTATTAATATGTAGAATTAGAAGGTGTTCCTATACGATTTCATCACTTCTTCAAAAGCAGATTGCATCCATGTATGATACAATGCATTATTTATTCACATACTAATCCTTAGTCAAATCAATAACAACACGTTTCTTTGGTCTCTCGTTTTCCACGGAATCAGCGTAATCCAGTTCGCTTAAACTACGCCCATGTTCAAAGGCGGAAAGCCCACGCTTCAAAGACGCCGTCGTATGACGTGTTGGCAAGCCGGATGGTGGTGCCCGTCGCTGTACAGAAGCCGTTGTTGAAGGCCTTGCCGACGGGAAGACAGAAACTTCTGAAGATCCAAATGCCCCCTAGTTGCGTGGCCGTCCCCTAGGGTTTTCTACCACGTCTGGGTCCTGAATAGCAAGTAATGCATTCGGCTGCTGTAAATTAAGTTAGTAAATGCATGAATATAGGGCAGCAACACTTACAGCACTTTCACTAGGGTCAAACCAGTAGTAAGGGTCAATATCACCCCGAACGAGTTTCATGCTCCTTTCTCTCCATTTCAATCAATATGGCAAACAACAACATGGAAGTAGCAAACTATCTTCCTTCTAGAAGGCCATTGGTCAATGTCCCAGGGCCAGAGGATGCACTACTTACAGAGATATTATACAATTCGCTTGAAGAAGCACATGAAGCATTGAATGATTGGGCCGTCTCGGGCGGATTTGCTGTTGTTAAGACTCGCTCTTCATACAGTCGTGATAAAAGGTTACGCAACGTTGACTATGCATGTGCAAAGGGCCAGGGCCGTCCGTCTATTGCCACAAAAACATCATCGTCGACTTCTAAAGTTGGCTGTGAATGGAAAGCGGCGATTTCGTGTTCAAAAGTAAACGATTACAAGTTTTCGATCCAGATCAAAGACTTTATGAAACAAAAGAACCATGGCTCCTTTATTGTCGAAACTGCGCTTTCATCCCTTCGAAATTTGACCGCGGAGATGAAAGCCAATATTGATCGTATGCTATCAAATTTCACTTTTAAAAGGCGTGATATATACAAACAGCTAAAGGGACAATTTCGTGGGAAACATTTGACAAGTCCACGATCGACAATTATCGACAACATCGCAAGAATGAAATCTTAAATGGCTTTTCCCCTCTTCAGATTGTCATTAATACATTGAGGACGACCAACACATTTCATTTTGCCAAGTATGACGAGTCTGGAAAACTTTTGTGTCTTTTTTTTGTATACCCTTGGCAGATATCTGTCTGGAAGAGCTTCCCTTTTGTGATCTGGATGGATTGTACCTACAAGACCAATAGGTATTTGATGCCGCTTTTCCAGGGCACGTGCAAGGTAAACACTGGCAAAGTAGTACCTCTGTTCTATGGTTTCGTGAACAACGAAAGGACCGACAGCGGTCCCTGCGAGGCCGGCAATGGATGAAATGGAGGGGCGCTTTTTCCGCTCCACACTGGCACCGCAAAATTGCGTCGGCATGGTTAAATTTGCGGTGATACCACGCAAAATCCCCATGGCCGTGCCGTGCTGCCAAAAGAGAGTGCAGATAAATCCGCGATATTGACAGCTCTGGTGAAGGGCTGAGGCTGTACTCCATCCCCCATGCCTTGTACCGATCGTGACACCTGGCCAGACTGGCCTCCCACCAGTCCATGGCCACGTCGCGATATGCGGCTTTTAGTCGGGAGCGGGCGCCACTGTAGCTGATGGTGGCGCCCAGAGGATCAAGAGGACCGTTCTTGGCGGCCTGCTTTGCGTAGGCATCAGCGGCTTCGTTTTCCTCAATGCCAAGATGGCCAGGGACCCATTTAAAGCGCACTGGATGCTCTTCTACAAGGCGGTAGATTGCCAAAAACACGGCCTGTGACGTGCGTGGTGGGCTTCCCCGAAGGCACCAGATGACAGA
>JAGKRY010000115.1:0-35160 GCA_020002325.1 Chrysosphaeria jannelii | reverse complement strand
ATTTTGTGCCCAACGGCCTGAGCGAATCCCTCTGGGCGTCGGCTACCCGCCGCGCTGACAGAGCCGCACAGGCAAAAAGGGCCCGGCGCGACCAACCCGCCCCTGACGCAACCCCGGCCCCCGGGAACGACGGCAGCGACGATGAGCGGGTCTACGTGCGGTACAAGGACGAAGCAGAGGCGGCTCGACGCTCAGCGATGATGATCCGCGGACAACTGGTGCCGGCCATTCCGGGAATAGTGGCGAAGAGCATTGTGGCCACCTTCAAGTCCTACCATCGCGGCCCTCGCTCAAGTTAAATCAAGGGGCAGATTAGATTGACTTTTGTCTTTGATATCCGGTGTGAAAAATGCCACGAAGGGCAGACTCTCAGCCATTTTTAGTTGTATGCAATAAAGTATCTTCATGACTCCCAATAAATGCATAAGAGCTAGGCTTATTACCATGAAACGTCTGGTGAGAAGTGGACGTCAAATTGGCCTGGCTGGCTGTCCGAGGAGTAGTGTCAGCTACTCATTCGCTTGTGTAGATCCTTGGATGTGTCGTAAAGTAGATGTGTGACTCGACACAAAGTTTGGACGGGCATCTGGCGTTGGTAGCAGCCGAGAAATAAATCAACCACAACGACCGCAAAGGCAGCCGGCGACCTTGTATTATGTCCAGAATAAGTAATTGAGATCTTACCCCCGCCATGCAAGTGCTTGTTTTCTGGGGAGCTTAAAAGAACGAAAAAATGGAGCTCACCATCTAGATGAATGGTCATCGTTTATTTCTATCTATTCGCTCTTCTTTTTTTTCTCGGCACGGGAAATCTTGGCTTCGATGCCAATGCCACCGAAAACAAGGCCAACACCTAGCCATTGCATGCTGGATAGACGATGGCCAAAGGCAATGACGGATAGAATCATGGTACACATTTTACGCGTAACCGTAACCGTGACTAAAAAGACGGAAGAAAATGTGGCGAGAGCATAAAAGATAAAGATTTGTCCAAAGGCACCACAGGCAGCAAAGCCAAGGATATCTCGCCAAACGGTGGGGTGTCTTTGCAGAAACGACCACGCAAGTGTCAGCTCGCCACCGCCGAGAGAAAACGACTCGGAGCTAGGAGCAATGCCGAGCCATGTACTGACGCCACAGGACATCATGAGAGGGCCGAGGAAGACAAGATGGAAGGTTGTGACAGTAGTTTGCATGATGCTATTGGCACACATCATTTGCGGACCGGAAAAGGGACGGTACTCGGAAAAGATGTAGTCCTGTGTGCTGTTGGTCAGCCCATCAAACAAGAGGTTAATGGACAGAAGAAAGAGGCCCCAAAAAGGGGACCCTCCCTGTACAGACGTCTTTTTTGAGCCGGTATGCAGAGTGAATACGGCAACGCCTGACGTCACGGCGGCCACCACCATGTATTTATAGAGGGGATACCGTTTTCCATAGATGGTGACATGGAGGAACATGACGGGCAAGAGCTTGCAGGACTTGGCAAGAATATAGGTGATGTAGTCAATGTGTCCAAGGGCTGCATAGCCAAAGGGAGACGCTAGCGACGACGTGAGAGCCACCAAAAGAAGAGGTCCAACAATGGGCAGACAGGGAAAGATGGGCGGCAGGGGGCTTCCTCTTGGTGTTGTGCAGACGAGGTACACGAGGCCTGTCATGGCCGCCATGGCAGACTGAATGGTGTTCAAAAAGACGGGAAAATGAAAGGTTTCAGGACCATCTAGTGTCATATACCTCGTCGTTGTCAACTTTTCCTGTAAATAGCCCCACGTAAGGCTATCCCATCGTCAGTCCTTTGCCATGTCTCCTTTTTGTCTCTTTATCATCTTGAAGAGGAAGAGAAATCGACGTACAATGAACCGTAAATACCGGCAACGGCAATGATGGCTTCCTTTACACCAGGTAGGACTCTGTTTCCCGTTGCATTTTTTGCGTCGGTACTCCGTACCTCTTTGTCAGAAGCCATCATATGCCAAAAAAGGAACCACCAGGTGCAAAGGCGAGAAAAGAAGGCTACTAGAAGGGGACACGCCCAGAAAAAAATGAAGAAATGAAAAATCGCGTTACGATCTGTCCACGTGTCAAGATTAGGAAAGCGGTCTGCTACACGAAGAAAAAGACTTGCAAAATATATGTGCTAGGGCGGTGAATGTATACATATACCATTCCAAAAATTCAAGACGGACATGAGCTTTGATACTAGATTCTCATTAATGTATTCATTATTTTTTGAAATAGTACAAGGTAGTAAAAGAACAGAAATTATTAACCAAATTCACCATGAACGAAAAAGGCAACCCTCACAACCCCCCCTTCTACTCCTACCGGAAAGACAAAAAATCAAGAGGCATTAGTTCATTACTTTTTTTTTTCTTCTTATTGTGTCTTGGCTCCCATCAGATATATTCATCAATGGAACGCACAATCGGTGCTTCACCTTTTGTTGGAGGACTTCGAGGATCAATTCGTGCACGGCCAAAGTTGAATGAGCCTTCTACCGGAGAGAAAATAGAATTGCTCGGTGCATTCGAGGAAAAAGCCATATTCTTCAAAAATGGCCCATTCAATGGATGGTTCATCATTGTCTCCACACGAGGTGACATGAGCGGCTCCTCAAACGCTCTCGGCCCCGTTTCCATCGTACATCGCAACGAAGGCAACGGCTTCCGCTGTGTCTCTGTTGTCCCAGCGGGCTCTATCCGCATGCTATTGGCCAGGATACTATCTAGACCATTGCTATATGCAGGCGTCTGCAGTCCAGGGCTACGTATCGGTGGAATATCAAACGATAACGGGCCAAGATTCGTCCTACTTTTTGTCTTGAGCTTCGATAATTTCGCAGACGGCACCCTTCTCGCACGAGGAGCTGTTTCTGGCTTTTTATCACTCTGCAGCGGAAGATGTCGATCAAATTGAAATGAGCCTGCCTCCACAGCCGGTGACATCACGTCAAAGGCCTCGGCAAGTCGCTTCTCTCTCTTCACATGCTCAGCACGAGGCACCAAGTCCGCCCCATTAGGCAAAGCCTCCTTGATCGGCTCCTCCATCTTCTCTTTTTGGGACCCTTTTTGAGGAAAGTTTGCCAAAATAGGCTCGCGGGTCGGCGTCGAATTGCCCCTTGGCCGTAGAGGGCTCATCTCCGAGATATTAGGCATGGATGTCTCTGTCGGCAGTGGGCTCGACATGGGCACTTTGGGATCATGGCGAATGCCTTCCACAGAATGGGCAATACGGTGCTTGCCCAGGAGGCCAGTCCGTTGAGAAGTAGAAGACGGTCCCCTGAGCTTGACAACTTCCTTTTGAAAGTCCTGGAGACAGTACATTAGCCGCATATTCGGACTGATCCATTTGCTCTTTGCTTGTGCCGCATAATATGAATCGTTGACAGTCAAAGAAGGGTTCTTATAAATGCCATACGCAATAATTAAGCTCGCAGAACGACTCGCGCCCTGCTGGCAATGGATCAAGACACGCTTGCCTTGCGCTGTCTTTTTGTCAATAAGCTCACAAAGATGCATCAGATCGCTACTAATATCAGTGCTATGTTCCCAAGGCACATGGATATATTCAGGCATCGGTTTTCCACTCGCAGACCTCGCATCTTCACTCGTTCGATCTAGGGAGAATGTAAATGACTTCTTCTTCTCAATGTGCGCCGAAAACGTATCCATCCGGCCCAAGCTCTTCCCAGAATCTCGATCAGGCGTCAGTGATTTGAACGGGTTATTCACTTCTGAAGCTACATTAATGACAACATCAAACTTTGCCGCTTCTTCTGCTGTTGGCTCGAGATAGAGGAACACGTTGTCGCCATAAATAGCAACAGGTCCATCAGGGTAGCTCGGCGACTTGACATCCTCGTTGTTTTCGCGGTCGTGGAATCCGTCTGTTGCAAAAACAGACCGGTCGGCCATTTGCGTCCTTATAGAGAAATCATCATTCCCGAAATTTGTGCGGAGAGCAGTGGTGAGTGGCGGTGGACGAAAGGCATTGGAGAGACCGGATTCGTTGCGTTCGTGGACAGGAGGAAAAGACATGCCGTCTTTAGGACCAAACGTAGCGGATCGCAAGTCCATATGAGGCGAGGAAATGGCATGCTTCAGTACTCTGTTAAACGCCGGCTGCACCGTCTCCGTATCCGTAGAAATTTTTGCGAGCGCCGGGGTCTTTATAAAGAGATGGCTGGGCTTCTTTTTCATGGCGGGAATTACAGGTGGAATGGATACCTGTGGAAAGGCTTCTGGTTTTGCTGTCATGAGGGTTGGTGGCTGGATGGAGAGTCTCTTTAGATTGCGGCGATGTGGTCCTGCTGATGTTGCTGGCCGAGGAGGAATGGAGGCGCTAGCTAGTCCTAGGGATGGAAACATGTTGAGTGTGGGCAGTACACGAGGACCACTCTCGTCGTTTGCATGGGAAATGTTGTCCATGGTAGACGTATTCATTGTCTTGAATATGCCAAACGTGTGTATCACATTGCGACGATCGCTGGGTGATTCCGAAGGCGACTGATCAGATACACAGGACGACCCGGCATACGAAAGAGTCGTTGTAGGACTCGACTCATTGGACGGGATCCTCGTCCACATGCTGTCGTTATGCGCGTGTCTAGAATCAACGCCAATAGACACGACTCCAGTGTCTGGCAGTTCCATCTTTACTTCCATTGCGCCCGATGCTTGGTAGTATTAAGTTGTGTGTTGGCAAAACCAAGGGCGGCGACCAGCGTCGCTTGATGAAAAAAAAGAATGTGAATGATCTTGAACACTCTTGTGAGAAGTCTACACAGACCTGTTATTTCTAGAATGAACAGCCAGAGAAAGAGATTCCGTTCGAAAGAGAAGAGCAATGAGAAAATCTGAAAAGAAAATGGGCCACACAGCTGCCAGAGACAAGGCGTTTCGTTTTACAGCTGCTTGTGTCAATCGCAGAAGAATCAAAAGGCTGTGATGGCCAATCGACAAAAGTTGGAGAAACTGGTTTAAGAGAAATTCAAAAAAAAATGCAAACCACTCCAGGCGTTATAGAAGCAAATAAAGGTTTTGGTCAGGAAAGAAAAATTCACGGTTGAAGGAATTTTTTATAAAAAAAACTTTTTCTGAAAAAAATTAAACAAAAAAACCCCCGACTGTCAACGCGAAGATGAAACAAAGGTTTATGTGGTTTCGAAATTCAAGTGATTTGCAGGATGCTTTTTTTTGTCCCGCATGCTTGTGCATGCGCTCGCTCGTCCACTCGGACGCTAGAAACCGCTGCCCTTTACGGTGGCAAAGATCTCGGCAGTCTAACGAAAGAAATAAACAAAAAAAGCTCCCTAAAGGTTGGGATCTGACAGCGCTAACTTTTGTACGGGTTGAAAAAAGGCAGCACGCATGCACCCTTCAACCTTGCCAGCTTTCAAGGCAGACATTCCACTTCACATGTGATGCAAAGCCGTCTGATAGATGACACCAATGGTCTTTTCTTTTACATTCATTGCACCTAAAAATAAAGAATAAGATGGCAGCTCACAACCGTCAGAAGGTAAAACGCTGTAAGCTGACGGGGTGTTCGAGGTCAAGAGGTCCCCACTTTTGGGGGGTTGATGCAGTATTGTTAGGGCATCGAAGCGCTGGAGCAAAATGAAGGGAGCTCTATTTATGAAGAAAACAGTCTTTTTTAGCATTTTACGACAGGGTTTGCAACATCATGAGCATCTTTTTTAATTTCTTCAGATAAAGAGCCTTGGGCAACGCATGGCAAGATGGTATGGGGATGTCCTGTTGGCCAATGGATGTTTACCTAAAGCCGCCCATTGAATTAGGCCAGCAGGGCTATTTTTAGAAACTTCGGGATTTTTTGCTGTTCAAAACTCATGTAAAAATAACAGCTTCCATCAGCAATTATGGTGACATTGAATCATGTGATTATGGTTGCATCAGCTTTGTATTCGCGCTTGGATTTTCAATGAGCAACATTGTTTGGCATTGTCATCATGTCGCGTCTTCAAGCCAAGGCGTGAGGAAAACAAAAGTTGAATGATGAGAGATGTTGCCAATGTATTTTCAACTTTCGGCTGCAACAGCCTCCGGGATGTTGAGAGTTTTTTTTAGAACATCAGATCCACTTTAACCGTGCTTTTTCTGGGCCTGTGGCGGCCTTTTTTACAAAGCAGCAGTTGAAGCCGTTCATGCCCTTCCCCAGCAGAAAGGCTCGTAAAATTGAATGCAAATGTTCGGAATTTCTTCAAGACAATCTGAGTTGACGGATAGAATTTCCATCACGCAACACGAGTCATGCAAGTAATTAAACAGGACGTCATAAATAGCCCAAAGGGTGATTGTAAAGACAGAGTGCATCCAGAACCGACGCAAACAATATACCTACTATAGTTTTTCCGCAGGACATGCCGAGACAGTCTCATGTGCGCCAGCTCCATCATTGTGACTGCTCTTAATGGACGTCTTCTTTCAGACTAATGTCCACCTTGGCGGATGAAGTGCGCATCCCACAAACAGAAATCTCGGAAGGCCAAACCCCTTGCACGAGGCATCAGGAAAAACACTGCCCAATCACAATGTCGTCGATGCTGATGATAGGTTGATGGACACCGTATCACGTGGCGCAGAAGCATTTGGCGTCTTCCCTGGGCATTCTATCTATCGATGGCGCGAGCGATGGATTTTTCCAAGGTGAAACTACTACAAACTAAGTGCACTTTACCATTTTTGTGCAGAAAAATTCGCACGATGCATTAGCTCAACGATGGCAAGCCGAGCTGAAGTGGAATGACAAAGGCTCCAGAGTCCAGATCCCAGAACAGCGCATGTTATGTAGATACATTCCGAGTACTCCCGTTTTTGAACGTTTTTTCCACGACGCGTTGGAGTTGAACTCCTGAAAACGATGTTACGATCCCTGCTAGTTTATGAGACGGTGTTTCAAATCTTGATGAGACGAGTCTGGCTCATCCAATTCTGCAAAGAAAGCTCGAGGACTGATTCTGAAATAAAGACGCCTCTTTTTTTTTAAAAACAGTTGAGCAATAAGGTTTGAAATGACAAGATCATTGAAGGGCAAGATGCATTGCTTTTTGGGAGAGGGTCGTCTGGGTAGATTTTTGGTTTCTTTTTTATTTTCCGGATTTGAAACGTGTATTGAAAATTTAATGAAAGTTTTTTGTTCATTTTTCTACGGGCATAATACATCGCAATGTAATTAATTTGGTATTGGGAAGCTGTTTCGTCGTGTTGTGACGGATTCGATAGTGTCGTATTAGGAGGTGTTTTGGGCGAAGAGCCTCTTTTACGTCTGTTTGCCCAGGGAAATTTCCTCCGAGCTACGGTTCTTCATGACGAAGTGGACAAGAAAGGAGAGTTGAGCGTTGGACGAGTGAACAAGAATGTATACGCTTTACCGCAAGCTGTCGAACCTGACGACAAAAACAGAGACCCCCTGCGATGTCGAGCGGAGCGACCAGTTTGCCAGCACCAAAATGCCCCTAGCCCTGCTGGACGACGACGACGAGAGCGAACGGCGCCGGGACAGCCTGAGCGTGCAGCCAGCAGCCTCTGTCCTGCCCGAAGTGGGTCTTACGGCTTCGCCAGTCGGCATGGACGAGTCAGGCGCAGACAGATGGGGCACCCAGACAGACACGGCCGGAGACAGGCTGGCACACAGGGGCGCAGGGACAGCGGCGACAGAGACGCGTCGAGAGACGCGAGTTACGTCAGCACGGGAGCATGCCAGCGCGACCCCCACCACAGAGGCAGGAATAGGGGACGCTACAGCGGTGCACAAACAGGCACAAAAAGTGACCGAGGTACATCCGCCAGGTATGTCTGGGTTTGACGTCGCCGCCCAAGAGAAGCATAAACACAGGCCTTCGTGCTCATCGTCAACGGCAAACACTGCGCATTCGAGCGACACATCGGCGACAAGCGCATCCGACACACACAAAAAAAGAAGTCCCGGCGAACGCAACGCCGCAGCAGACGGAAACGAAACCGAAACAAAAGCAAAAGCAAAAGCACTTGGCTGCTCACCGCCTCGAGTTGTAATATCGGCAGCGTCTGCGGCGTCGCAGCAGCCCGTGTCGAGCCAGTCGCAGAAGGGCGCAAGTAGCGAGCACAAGAGCGAGCCGGGGAGCATCGCACACAAGGAGTCTTCTTTTCGTGGCGAAAGCAGCGCCGATTCGGCGGAGACGGCGCAGAACCGCAGCAGACAGCCGGTGCGGCGTGCGCAGGCGATCGACACTGAAGGCCGACCACCGGAGACCTTCCGGGGTGCGTCGAGAGGGGGGATTATCCGGCCCATTCGGTCGCTTCGATCGTCGGGATCAAGAAAGAGTCTGGGCGTAGACGAGGGTCTTATCGAGGCCGTCATGGACGGCACAGACAGCAGAGACAAGGGAGAGTGGGACGACGGGACGTGGAACCAGTCGCTCAAGGCCCTCGAAGGACAGGCGGACGACGAGCATGACGAGTCGGACATTTTCATTCGAATTGCTGATCGGTCGCGCAAGAGGACAAACGACGATGAAGGAGGGCGTGGACCAAGGGCCCGCGAGGCCGACGAGCCGCCCCCTCGCACACAGCGGCCCTTTTCCGTAACGGTTCCGCGCAGCGTCGTGGCGTCGCCCACACGCATCGCGCAGCGAAGATTGTCGGACCAGCGCGACAGCAGCAGCACGCGCCGCGGGTCGTTGACGGCTGCGCAGCAGACGTCGCAGGCGCTACAGCAAAAGGCGCTGCACAACCTCCAGCAATCGCTGCAGGCCGATGCAAACACAGGGCCTTTGCGGTCGTCGACGCTGCCCACGCTCGTGCAGACGCCGCCACGGGCACGCACGGTCATTGGGGCGGCGAAACAGACGTCAGAGGCCAGCTCGGGGTACGCAAGACGGCGCTCGGCAGACATCCAGGGCCAGGGCACGGGTCTTCGGACAAACGCCATCAAAGCAAAGGCATCAAGCTCGTTTGGACGCATGCACTCGTCACCACTGGCCCAGCAGGACTCTTCAGACAGCAGGGACGTCCAGTCAAAGCATGGGGGTGCTGCCACCGGTCTGGGCATTGCCGTGCCCAACATGAACGGAGGCAGAGCCAACGCCCCCAGCACAGACTCGTCTGCATCGACGGCAGAACCCCCCGTCCTTTGGGACGAGGTCGACGACCACCGCGCACGCACCCGGCGCTCGGAGGCTGTTCATCGGCCACCGCCGCCGTCGCGGGTCTCTGAAGACCGTCCGCGCACGGCAACAACAGCCACAACAGGCACAGCCCTGTCCTCGCCCAAGAGACAGCCATCCAACATCAACCAGGACGCTCGCAGCACAACCTCGTCACAGCCACAGTCGTCTGCATCGCTGCCCCAGTCGTCAGCCAGCCATCCACTGCTGCTGACGGCCATGCAGCGTCTACGCACGCTCGTGGGCAACGATCTCTACAGCGCCATTGAGACGGCGGCGTCCGAGGCCCTGGCCCTCTCGCAGATGGTCGGCGTCTCTGGCCAGCCAGGCCCCATCTCGAGCGGCGCTAGTGCCATTGGCGGCGCCGGAGGCGGCGTGTCGTTGACAGATCGCCAGCTGCGTCGCAAGGCCGACAACATCTGTCGCTCTCTGACCGAGCTTTGCATTGCCCTCAACGACGACCTGAAGAAGCCCAGACTGTCACAGACGGCCGCGAAAAATGTGGAGCAGCCGGTGGAGAAGCTAGTGGACGATGCATCCCATCTCAAAATCGTCACAACCATCCCTGCTGTCTCTCGGCCGCCACGCACAGACACAATGACGAGCCCTACAACAAAGGCCTACACACATCTGTCCAGTGCTCGGCGTGCCGTGGCGGCCGCTGCAGCTTTCGAGCAGACAACGGCCAAAGCATCCATGAGCCCACGTCTCCGCGATCGGGACGACCCTCTGCCAGAGCCACGGTCCATTACACAAGCCCTCCATGAGGAAAAGGAACGTCGACGGAGTGTCTACACTACGCAATCGTCGCGACTTCACGGTGCTCCCCTAGCCAGCCAGGCCTCGGGCCGTCACTCGTCGCTTCTGATTGCCCGTGCCCCTCGTGGCACGACAGACGAGCCGGAAGAAGGCCTTTCCGGTCGTCGTTCGTCCATGTACCTCCAGGTCCATCGTAGCGGTGCCGAGGATGCTGCTGATGGCCGTCGCTCGTCTCTGCTCTACCGCGGATCGGACGCCGCGACGCCGGCCGTTGCGCGTGCGCATTCGCGGGCCATCTTGCAAGTAGCAGGCCACCGTCGGCCCGTGCGAGAGTACCACGGCCGCGACTATGCCTCCTCAAAGACGTACATCCAAACCAGTCCAGCCGCCGATGCTGATCCAGAGACGTCGCCATTAGCCTCGTCAGTCCTGCCGCGACGGCGTATCATCCAGTCTCGTCTGGTGGCGCCCAAGGCGTCAGCCTCTTCACCGTCCATGGCCACGCCACCCAGTACTGCTGCGCGTCGTTTTTTTGAGCGAGCCGGTGCCGCTACGCCCGCAGAGGAAGAACGCCCCTTTGTTGGACGAACGCCTCTAGTCAGCCGCCGACTCCCACAAAGCTCAACCGTTCCGCGTGGATAAGCGTGCAGAGAAGGCAATAGGGGCGCATGGTACGAAACAATGGGGGAGAAATGGATGGTAGTGCTATGCCTAATGATGTTTTTCTTTTTCTTTCTCTCTTTTCTTTCTTTCCTCTTCTTTTTCTTTTTCTCATTTCCATTCGTTGTTTACACTATTGACGGCACAAGGGGTTTTTGCGTTATTAATTGTATGATGTGTTTTATGAATTCTCCACAACCAATGCTTGGATATCAGGATGTAGACCTAGTGCTTTTGCTCCAATATAATCTCGACATCGATCAGGGTCTATGGCTTGACCGTTCTGTGCAAATGTCCAGAGATACTGTGCCCGTTCGCAGGCCATACTATGCTCTACAAGCCCCTTGTCAGTGAAAATGTCTGGCCCTAGGAATGTATCCCGACTCGAGGCAAGCGTCTCGTAGCATCCGGCGCAGTATAGGCCTGGGGATGGCACGGACCGGCTCATCCGGCACAGCGTGGGTGATCTGGTTTCCTTTGCATCCCAATGTCGTATAGGGATGACAATGGGCATCCACCAATATGGCCTTTCGGTTGATGTATCTCCAAGCGAGAAAATTGTCTGCAACTCTGCCGGCAAAGTTTCACTGTGGTCCTGCTGAAGCCCGCCCTCGGCCTTTTCCATCAAGAAACTCGCCATGAATGGGAGCGCTTTGCACGCATCCTCCATGTACATGTATCCCCTTAGCGGAGGACTGTCCTTGTTATGGACTTGCCGTCCTAG
This sequence comes from Chrysosphaeria jannelii, assembly GCA_020002325.1. Classification (NCBI taxonomy): domain Eukaryota; kingdom Fungi; phylum Ascomycota; class Sordariomycetes; order Ophiostomatales; family Ophiostomataceae; genus Chrysosphaeria; species Chrysosphaeria jannelii. Next base: position 23,848 of record JAGKRY010000115.1, on the reverse strand, counting down.
ACGTATCGCTGGCACCACTGAAAGCATCTTTATGATGCGTTCAAGCGTGATACGCTGGCCGTTCTGTGCATACCACGACCAAATGCACATGATGAAAAACTCTACCCTCTTCGCCGTCCCCGAAATAAGTCCTCGTAAACACATTGTGCAGCTCATCGTCGGTTCCGGGAGAAGAATAATGAACCGCGCCAAAAACAATGGATCCTCACAATGGCTGCAGACACTATTTTCAGACATGTGTTGTAGTCGCAGTGGCGTCCACGTACTCGCAAAGCCAGAACGTAGTAAGGCGGCGACTTGGAGCTCATACTTTGTCATGAGTCGTCGAAATGACAACGAGCAGCTCATAATGGCTCGTAACATGTAGCTTGCTTTCCTCAAGCTGAAAATAGACTGGATATCAGAGACTTCTACCAGCATGTCAATAATTTCATTTGGCAGCTGAGATAAATTGCCAATGGATGAGCGTTTCCTCGGACGACCTATGAATGGTTCCGTCAAAATCTCTTTAGCACCTCCTATGTCACTTCGCCACGCAAAGTAAGCATCCTTTTCCCAATCCGTAGCCTCAAGACCTAGCAATGCAATAAAGCGATCCTCTTTCTCCTTCATCTCTTCTTGTATGGCTAAATCATCTTCGACGTCGCCTGATGCCATGCCATCAGAAAATAGGCATGGACAATTCTCATCACTAGAAAGCTCCTTATCACTTACTTCATCAGCCTGGAAACCCCAATCACCCCATCGATCATCCACAAGCACATCAGAAGACCATATGGTGTCTAAATCCAGTCGATCCATGGCACTCCATGCAGACATTACTTCAAAAAGGTGCACTCTTTCTTCAAAGTGTGCAACGATTAAAAACCGTTCAACCAAAATAAAATTGTATTCTCGTATTGAATATAACGTGTACTATACATAAAGGTGATACCCTAATGGATCCAAATGATAAAAGATATCACAATAAAAAAAGGAAGAAAAAGAGCAATATATTTCTGTATGGTTTAAAAAAAAGGTCAAAATAGTGGCCCACAATTCAAACAAGAAGAGTAAATGAAGCAGGGGCTACCATCAATCAACAGTCTTTACCCCTTTTAGTCTTTTTTTTATCTCACAAATAGCTGTTTCCGAAGAGATACAGGAGGCTTACATCAACGCCGTATTTTATCGTTGTGGCGCCCAAAGCAATGTAGAAATGTAGAGCTTCCATGAGCTTCCCAGCCACAAGAAACTAGCATAAGAAGGTCCTAAAGGAAAAAAGCCCACAAACTAATGAATAATATTAGTCTCTCGTTCCATGGCCTCCTCACCCAATAGGACACCGGCTTTGAAATAAAAATGTTATTGTGACTTGGAGCTATAATACGAGAAGAATGACGTTTTTTACTACATCCTTACTAAAGCTCCCACGAAAAAAATATGCCAAACTATATGCAGCTGGTTCCTTTGGGCTCTCGGTTGCCAATCTCTGGAAATAATAGGCCATCGATTGCTAGCTTTGTGCATTTCAGTGGAGCTATATCGAGTGCTTTCTACAAGATTAGTGTGCTTTCAGCCGTACCTTTTCTTCGATTCCTTTCTTTTGGTTCCTTTCATTGCGGTTATTTCCTTCTGTCTCAATCTTGAGCTACATGCCTTCTATGATGATGCAGCTTTACAAGATGACATTGTTTTTCTCATCAAAGAGGTTGGTTTGTTTGTACTAGGAGGCACCCAGCCTTCATAAGGAAATCTCACTCCACCCAAATATGTCTTGGGATCATATGTCTCACTATCATCGTTTATATCCTCTGAAATTGCTTCCAGATACGAAGCGTCAGTCCCGCATCTTGCCATATGAGGATACATCTTTGTGGCTGATGACGCCATGGGGTGAGCTAGCGAAGGCTGGTTCCCTGCAGAAAAGGAATATCTAGTAGGGAGACGGTATGTAGAAGATTCCTCGATCTTAAAAAAGTCCTTCATGTTTTTCTTTGCGAACGATGAAAATGCAGCCGTAATCTTCTCAAAGCTCAGAAGTATGTGGTACATATTCTTTGATGAAGATGCTTCTAGAACGATACCGGCACGCATCTGGAGACTGACATCAATTTCATATCCGTTACAGTTGAGAGCAAAGACCCTACTGCCGTGTCTAGGGCCAGACATGCTGGCAGCCAGTGAAAAGTTCTTCCTGGTAATTACTCTACCACCATCCAAATCGTTTCTAAAAAAGCCCCGGAGATTCCTGATATAAGCCGGAAACTCAGGGATGATATCTGTAATGACGTGGCCGGTAGCATCTTCAAAACCCAAAAAAAATGTGTTTCTGCTACTCTTGACTATGCGTAGTGTATCACTACATACAATAAAAGAACAGCCCTGACTTGGAGAGCTATCAATAAAGAGTTTTCGACGGGGATTGGGACATAGAGGGTCGAGACGCACCCGAACAGGATAGGTGCGTGAGCCTTCATGTGCAATAAAATGCCCACAGGCTCCAAAGGTCCTTGGATCAATAGAATTGTTTCCAATTTCGGGGAGGAGCTTCGAAAGGGGAAGACCGACCATGCCGGGTAGATTGCATTTCTTTCTTCCCATCTCCATAGAAGAACTTATGATGATACCAGTAGGCGATAGCTCTAGTGTGGCAGATGCAGTCTCGTATACACCATAATTTAATAGGTCTTCACAAAGAACAGCATCTTTGTTAAACCAATAATTGCTCTGTTCTGTATTTATTTCTTCACGCGAAAGAAACACCATTATTCCTAAGCTGGTAGCGGAGGATATTGGTGTTGTCGAATTTGAAGACATGTTTATGTAGAGATAATTTAAATGGGAATATAAAGATATTAGATAGAATGATGTTGCGAGATGATGAAATTGAAGCTTTGCGATTTTGTAGCTATGAGGTTTTGAGACACATCTCGCTCTTGCACACTTTACCATATTTTTGCCATTTTGAAAGTGAGGAGAGCAATACCTCGAATATTTCAGTGGCCATGTTCTCAGATATTTTGTGATTTTCCGTTAGTCTCTGAAGAAACGCCTAGTAGATTATAGAAGGTAATGATAAAAATACCTTAACAGACAGAAGCTAGTAGGCTCGCTTCGCTAATGGCCTAAAAAGTATCCCTACAATGCTATTTGAAGTGGTGACCCACTCCATTGAAACAACCCAAGCACCAAGCATCATCTACTTTGGCCGTGGTGATGGTAATCATAAAAAATAGGTTATATAACGGAAAGCCTTGGAAAGAGAGGAATTGATCGCTCGAATAGACAAAAATACGATGGCTTCTGCCCACTGAAACATAGCAAAGAGCCCACGATACTGCAATCACAAGCACTAATTGATTGTATTGTGGAATAATTGACGAGGCTCTGCTGTTGGACTCTTGGTGAGTCTCTCTAGTGGAGATGACAACCATTGAAATCACATGTTGCACGCGGAAAATCAATTTGACAAAAGCACTTTAACCACGTGTGGCTCGAAGAAGGTGTGCTTTCCCAAAAAGGATGTGGGTTCGGTTTGTAAGCCGATCGAATGACGTAATGTGTGCAACGTTGCTGGCTATTCGATGCTCGACAAAGATCGAAGCACTACGGCTTTCCATTGTTGGGTAGAAAAATCGAACACAAACGCATAGATGTTCGGAATTAAGTCGGCGGGGGCGTACTAGGCCACGATCCTAGTTGCCGATTTTCATCGCATGGAAAGCGCAATAAAATGGCATGTGAATGGGCAGCCACATGTAAAAATGCAGCGATATGACGCTGCACATACATGTAGGACGATGCAGTGGAGCCCGTATTGACACATGTGTACAAGCATTCCAAAACAGTCTCGAGAGCCATTTCCATGTTTGCTCTGCATTTGTGCCTGCCGACAACAATTGCTTTTAACGTCTTTTCCCTGCAAGGCCTGCTTCGGATATCTGACTAAGCTTGCTATGCCGCCTGAGAAATCTCGAAATGCCCATTGGACGGATCTCAAAACGTGAAAGCCCGTCCCACTTTTTGTCTCGAGACTGTACAGCCGCACTTGGTATTTTTCCAGTCATTTTTAAGTGACGTTTTTTATGTAATTTTTTTTAGAACAAGTCTTTTTTTTTTTTGTTTGCACGTATATCAAGGCTGGCCCCAACGCAGCAAGACATTCCCTGTTCTTTTGCTAAAACTAAAAAAAAAAAATAAAAAAAATCAGACAAAGAAGACCCTTCGTTTCTCACGTCGAGCTTGCTCAATCGGACGTTCTTTTCGTTTGCAACAGCTTACACCGATCGTTTGTCCTGAAATTGTCGATTTTTTCCCCGAAAGAAACCATAAAAAATAATCCCCGGACAAAAGACACTCCTTGGCGGTTTCCATTCAAAATGCTTCACATTTACGATGACCGTGCGTTCTCTTTCTTTTTTAATCATTTGCATATAGAGCAAAACTAATAGAGCAGAGCCCGAGGCAGACCGATCTCGGTCGCCGGGATCGTCAGGACGACGACCGGTTATTACAAGAAGCCAAAGTGCCAACCAGCTCTCTTCTCCGCCCCGGCTGCCAAAAAACCGCTCTGCAGGCAATCTCCTGCTTCCCCAGAGCAAGCGGCTGCGGATATCGGTCGATGCTGGCCCGACCTACGACGATTACGATGCCATGACGCGCTCCCCTGTTTTGACAGACCATGATAATGGCCTCGGTCTGTCCGGACTGCGCTGGATTCGACAGAACGCTCCGCCTGTGCGTGCCCCTACAATGCCTCTATCAGGCCCTTCATCCCGAAAGTCGTCCTTTTCCCTTTCGCGGACAGCAAGCAGCGACATGCCTGTGCTTTCCAAGGCTGTTTCGGCCCCAATGCCGCCAACAGAGGAGTCTTTTGCACAGCAATTTCCTGCTGACTTGAGTCGGTTCCCATCGGAATCACTGCATTCGTTTTCATTCGCCACACAACCAGACACAATGTCACATCGATGGGACAGAGAACGCTCTTCCGAGTCGTTTTTAAGCGGAGAAGACATTGTGAGAACGGCTAGCCCAGATCACATGGACGAAGACACAGACAGAATGGACATAAACGACCTCGAACTAGACATGCACGCCCTCGGAGTGGTTCGGAAAGAATCAAAACAGGCAGAATCCGTGTCCTCCTCACGAACACCCACAAATGAAACCGGCACAACACAAAAGACATCTCCGCCCGAGTCCCGGCCGAGCAGTGCCTGCGAAAATATAACGTCTATTCCTCCTGGTGCCGAAGAAGAGACGACAGCCCCTGCAGTGGGGATCCTTCGCAAGCCCTCTCTGGCAGAGTCGTCCTCCTCTGCGTCACATACACGCTGGGTCCCTGCCACACAGGCCTTCTTCACAACCACATTGGAGCGGCCATATACAATTGTGGCGGCCAACGATCTTGCCTGTCTTTTGTTTGGCGTGACAAAGACGGACATAAACACGATGAGCATCCTCGATCTGATCCAGAGAGACCGACAGAGCTGGATTGAGAGAAGGCTGATGGACTCGGTCGAGGTGGAGCCTCCTCAAAAGGCTGTATCGTCGTCCATCTTTGGGTCACGCGATGGCGGCATCACGGCTAGGCTCCTAAACATGCCGAATTCGCGGACCAAGAAGGCCAATCAGTCCTTGCAGCGCTCAGACTCAATGAAAAGCACCAACCAAGGCGTCCTTCTTTGTGGAAACGTAATCCCCATCAGAAAGCGTAATGGTCTGACAGCGTCGGCAAGTGTCTGGGTCAAGCAAAAGCCTACGGGTCTTATTTGGGTCCTCGAGGAAATTTCGGAAGACTCCGCCATGCTGACGGTCGACAACAACGGAACTGTCATGACGGCCTCTGGCTCTACACAGCCAATATGGGGCATGGAGGCTTCAAGTGTGCCTGGCACCGATATTAGCCAGCTGATCCCATGTATCCCCCGGCAAGGCTTTAGCTTCGACAGCGGGCCCATTGATTTTGCTACTCTAGCACAGAAAAAGCATTATGCTTGCCAACGGGATGACATCGTCATGCCTGCAACCATTACGCGGGAGCGAATTGCCAAGTCGGGGTCACCGATTTTGCGTATCTCAACATTTCCTCACATTGCCGGCATCATCTTTGTCTCGCCCGAGACGCTGATCGTGAAAAGCTCCAACTCGGCCTTTAGCGGGGCCTTGTTTGGGCGAGATCGTCTTGCAGGTCTGCCCGTCAAGCAAATTATCCCCAGCTTTGGAGATGTGCTCAAGATCTTGCAAGATTCAAACCAGGTGCAGCTTGTCGAGGGTCTCGTGATTCCCGAGCACTCCTTCCGCAAAGCTGCATCTATTTTAGCCAACAATGGCTCGGAGGATTTTGTGGATGGCCGCGAGAGCTTTGGGTTGCGAGCTCGTCACCGTGATGGCAATTTTCTCATGGTCGACATTCAAATGCGCATCGTCATCAGCGAAAACCCAAACATGGTGCCCACGATTCCCGAGGTGGACAGCGACGACGACGGAAATGACCCATCGCAGCAGCCACCGGCAGTGTGCGAAACTGTACTTGCTCTATGGGTGACATATTCTCGCAACATGCAGTCCTCCAGTGTAAGGGCAGTCCCCCCAATGTCGGGAATTGCTACGCCCTTGCACCAGCCTTCGCCTGGTCAGGCGGACGTAGCTGAAGATGAGTTGAATCTTGGTGGATCTAGTAGCGAAGACCGTCCTACGAGCCGCATCAGTGTGTCCGCCAAGGAATTGACGCTACAGCTAGAAGAGGTAGCCATTTCTCAAAAGGAGCAGGCTGCCCAAGAGGCCCCTGCTGTTCAGCCAGCTGTGATTGCTCCACAACCCTCCACCACCATCACAAGGAGTGTGACTGAGGTCAGTGTCGCATTGGCAGAGGAAAAACAGGTGGCGGAAGCCGTAAAGACGCCACAAAACACACCCGAGACGGCCGCTAGTACTGAAGCCCCCAAAAAGCTAAAGCCCCGAAAGAGATGTATTGATGATTTCACCATTCTTAAGGCCATGGGGCAAGGTGCCTATGGGCAGGTAAAGCTGGCAAAGGAGATTGCCACGGAGACAGAGTATGTCATTAAGTACGTGACCAAGAAGCGTATTCTGCTTGACACATGGATGCGCGATCATCGTTTAGGCACGGTGCCGTTGGAGATTTGCATTTTAGATTATCTTCGACGTGACGGTGGCATTATGCAGCACCCGAATCTCGTGGAGATGGTGGATTTCTTCGAAGATAACACAAACTACTATATTCTGATGCCTCCTCATGGGACCAATGGCGAAACCGGAACCGATCTCTTTGATTATATCGAGTCGCGGCGGGACATGACGGAGGAGGAATGTCGGCACATATTTGTGCAAGTAGCGACAGCCATTCACCACTTGCACACGATGGCCAAGGTTGTCCATCGGGATATCAAAGACGAGAATATTATCCTTGACGCCAACAACCACGTCAAGCTGATTGACTTTGGCAGTGCTGCCCATATCAAGAATGGTCCCTTTAACGTGTTTGTTGGCACAATGGACTATGCTGCACCGGAAGTTCTCGCGGGAGCAAAATATGGTGGCAAGGAGCAGGACGTATGGGCCCTGGGCATCCTTCTCTATACGATTATATACCGTGAGAATCCCTTTTACAACGACGAGGAGATTATGGATCACGGCTTGCGTTTACCATATGTATTAAGCGAAGATAGTGTGGACCTTATCCGACATATGCTCGACCGAGACGTAGAGAAACGGTTTACGATTGAACAGGTTATGGCGCACCCATGGTGCCAAGGCGAAACGAAGTGATGAAAAAAAAAAAAGAAAAATAATTTGGCGGATGGCATTGATTTTACGGCGTTGAAATACCACAGATTAGCATTACGACAAGATTTAGCATGGGATGGCGTTTTTTAAATATAGAGGGAAGCAATAAACGACACATAAAAACAAACCATACCTACTTAGAGGACTCGGGGCTCGGACGTCTGACGTCACAGTAGGAAAGGTCCCACTTTATTGGCCGAGACGGATGCCAATTCCTTTCTATTCGAAATGTTGGAGTATATTTACATTGTCCGGCATGCCGTATGTGCCATAAGTGCAGTTTTCGGTGTGTAGGCTAATAAAAGTTCCGGTCGAACTGGTCTGTAGACCCAAAGACGGGTGAGTATGCATCGTATATTCCAACGCCGACGGGGATTCCCACGGATCCGGCATTGACAGCACATGGCGTAGGCCAAAGCCGTGAACTAGGGGACTTTCTAGCGCAGTCGGTTGATAAGGGAACCCTCCCCTTACCCATTGAGCATGTGTACAGCAGTGCATACTACCGTTGTCTCCAGACAATTCAGCCGTTTATCGAATCGACGGCAGCAATGCAAAAGGCGTATTCGGTCCGCTGCGAGCCTGGCCTTGGCGAGTGGTTTGGTGTAGCGCACTTTGAGCACCCTGGGCCGGCATCAGTAGACGTGCTGCAGGAGATGTTCCCCTTTGTCGAACGAGGGTATACATCCACGGGCATTGTAGCTCGTCCCAAGGGAGAGTCCATGGTGCAGATGCATATGCGTGTCGCCGAGACGCTGACGGCGATGATTCAGAGGCTTGACGAGCAAGGAACAAAGGCCATTCTGATTTGCTCTCATGCGGCACCAATCATTGCCATGGGACGTGTATTGACGGGACATGTTCCTGAGCGTGCCGAAACGGAGGATTTCCATGTATTTACGGGAGGCATTAGTGTATTCCAACGAAGAAAAACGCCTTTTCCCAAAAGATCCACCAAGCTGGCTTGGGATGATGCTGATAGGACACTGGAGAAAGCATCGTTTACAGGGGGTCGGGGTATTTCTGGTGGATGGGATTGTTTAGTGAATTGTGACTGTTCTTTTTTATCGCAAGGGGAAGAGAGGGGATGGTGAGTACTTGATTCTATCGTTGGGTTTCTAATAAACAGGCGGTTTAGTGGAGATGAAGAGTCGTTTGTCGACTTTGGCCCCGTCTCTGATGGCGATTTGGGGTCCGGCGTGATTGTAGAGGGACGGGTTGGAGAGGGAAAAAGTCATTTGTGATAACATAGTATCACCATGATTTTCTTAAAAAAGTGCCTAAACATTTTGTCAGCAGATTCTATAATGGAAAAAAAAGATTATGGTTGCTGGCTCTTGAGCACTTTATCTCTTCATCGAAGCCACTCTACTACGACCGAAATTACCTTTTGTAATCTAAATTGTGGCGGATTGATCTCACCAAGGCCATTGCCAGATGAGAATAAAAAAGTTAATGGTGAGTATTACATGCTCTCTCGCCTATAATCTTTGAAGCTATCCATCATCGAATTATCTTGGCACACATACTATCGTTACCACAGACAGAATCCAAGTAACTTTGGAAAATGAATAGGCCAACCCTCGTCTTTGTTTTCGTGGATCATAAAAATGAGCTATATGGTAGGGCACTACTTCTTTTGATACGTTACATGGAACTTGTGGACGCCTACACTTATGGCTTTCGAAAGATGACACTTGCCTACCTTGTATCACTTGATAGAATGCGCTCAGAAGCTATGGTATGTGGACGTCGTACGAGGTAGAACACATGGCGTTGACCAAAAAAACTTGGCCACAAGGATCAAGGATGAACACGCACCACGTCGGTGTACAGGTACTTTCACTGGTTGAACCTTTTTTTTCTTTTTTCCCCTCGTCGTACATGCGGCTACCACTGCTGCATAATGTCTGCCTGTTGTTCAAATAAAAGGTAAGGCATGTAATAAGACACAACCATTATAAATCAACACACCATACCATATGTGCATAGGAGATTTTATCATTTCTTTTTTTTTCGAATGTCCAGAAAGAGGGAGAGGGGGTGCTCGTTCAAAACCTGTTCGAAAAAGGAAGGCCAGCCGAAACCAATAGTCGGTCTCATTTCAATCGTCCTTCTTTACGACGCCAAACAAAATAAGAACCCCTCGCGTTTACGTGGTATGCAATGGAAATGATGACATGCTATTTACTAATGAAACATTCTAATGAAAGTATAGGGGGGCCAAAGACATGCCAATGGTTAGTGTGTGAGATAACGGCTTGAGAAAGCTGTTGAACCTTGGCAAGTTTCAACTCCCAGCCCTAATTTTCACTCTTCAGGTTGGTTTGCCCCCCTCCTTTGCCCTGCCTGCATAGTAAATCTAGAAATGAAGTACATTATACACACCTCCTTTTGAACAGCTCACAAGTCATTCTCCAGAAAATACGATGGTGGTTTTTGACTTTGCTCTTTTCTTTTTTTCTTTTCTTTTTTCTTCTTTGCCTTTTTTTTTCCTTTTTTCTTCCTTCTAGCCACCCCAATGATAGAAAGGTGCTTTTTTAGTCAAACACACACTATAGTAGTTATTTTATCGTTTCTTTAAAAAATAGAAGATGATTGGACAATGATGAAATGAATGGGATATTTTTCTAAATTTATGCACGGTTGAAGAAAAAAATTGCATTGGGCAACCATTAAGTCCTTGGACGAGTGCTTCTTTACACGAAGAAAAAAATTTTAAAAAAATACGCCCAATGGTGGCGGTCAATGCAAGCATTGTAGCCACGTCAATTCAACATCATTGTATATGACATCATTATACGCATTGAACCGCTCTAGATGCGCTGCGACCAAAGATTGTAAGCTCCAAAAGGGAGCTTCATGCCCCAATGAGGGGGGATGATAAAGACGTGATGCATTGTTGCCCAAAAATTATATTTTTTTGGGAATACAAATTTGGTTGAATTGACCGCCTTGTTGATGGGATTGTTGTATTTATACATTCAATGCGCATGACAGAAGAGGCGGTGTCCCCGACTCATTTTTGCCCAACGTACGAATTGCCACGCATGGCCAACCGGTCAAAGACACAAAAATGAGGCTGAGGAGTCAAAAATACACCCACCGCTTTTATTTTATTTTATTGTATTTTATTGTTTTTTCTCCCCAACGGACATGCATGTAGAAATCAATGTTGTCTCTGTGCACCCGGATTTCGAGAGGTTGTAGATTCATGGTATTGGGCACATTGTTACCGATTTTTGCGGTCGCGACGCTTATCTACACCGCACATTGCCATTTCTTCAGCTGATTTCTACGGTTTGCATGAAAAAATCGCTTGGGAAGAATGGCAATGTAACCCCTCCATGCGGTGAGAAAAGAGGGACATGCAATGTACAATCCAAAGCTTGTCCTTGGCAATTTGGGAAGCCATGAGAAGAAGGCGCCGAGAGCACAGTCGGCGTGGATCACTGCAGCTGAACAATCATGAAACATGGCATGAAATCCATCCCATTTTTTCTCTATGTACATATGTACTGCCATTTTGAGGTGTTGCCGCACACTCTGGCAATGCATGTCTTTCCGATGAAAGAACCAGGTGTCAAGAAAACTACATACCTCTTTTGGCCTTGCATGATTTGCTGTTTGACACCAAATATGCAAAAAGTGCTATGCAATACATCAATGAATGGTCACAAACTTATTTGTTTTTTTCGTTCAGTCGGTTGTTTTTTCAAGGACGAGATTTTACTTGTCGCCACCCGCCGCATGCCTTCTGGACGCTCATAAACTACTCGCTAGGACGATGGACAATGACTTCTTGTGCTTATTGAACAGACAGCCTCAATAGCATTCTGATTATCCATGTTTCAAGTCGCGTGCAACTATTATGACACGCTAGTAGATAAGCCATGCCAAAAAAAGTCAATCCCATTTTCATCGTCTTTATGGATCTAGAGATGCAAGGGAGGCTACAAGACATGCCGACATCATGATATGGAGAATGTACTTTTTTCAAGTGCGTGACTCGGGGCATTGTTGAGGCCGATAGGCTCATGGCGTCTCACTTGCCCTTTATTTTTTTGAACATCTGTTAGACCCATGTTTTACTCACTCAGCAATATGAGACACTCGTTATGAGCATATTGACAGAGACCTCGATGATTGTAAAGTTACGCGATGGAGCGTCATAACAGAAGACTTATCAAGAGCAGCTTGAGGTAGCCAGTCAAGTTGAGAACGAGGATCCCTTGCCGACGCTAGACTCGCTTGCATGTACAAACGTGGCCATTTCTACACTCTGAGAGCGCACTATTTTCCCCCTCGTCCAAAGGGATTATTTTCGGAGACAAGGACGCGAAAATACGCCGGGTGTATACCAAAATAGGAATCCTCACCGGCAATCATCAATGTACTTCAATTTCATCGACGTTGATGTGTGTTGTAAAAGAAAAAATAAAGAGAACAGCCACAAAATAAATGACAACTGTAAAACTTGATTCAAAAGTCTCCATCTCTTTTATTTCTTACCAGTTCTTTTCCTACTTGTCCCAAGCACATAAAGACCCTCCATTTCGCCCTGTTTCTTTCTAGGGGAGGATCGTAACAAGGGTTCTCGTTTAAAAGTTTTGATTCCTAAACCGCGGAAATAAATAAGCAAAGCTACCAAGAGAGAATAAAAACAAAGTGGCAAGAAAAACAGGGTCATGTTACATCACCCATTCTTTTTTTTTGCGTATCAATGCAAAAGAAGAAAAAAAAAGTAGCCAAAAAAGAAGAAAGAAGAGGACAATGCCAAGCCCCCTTTCGCCTTTGGAATTTTGGAATTATAGCTCCTCCCATGTTTTGGGTCTCCACGCACTCGCCAATCGTATTGATCTACAAGAACTACTGCAAACCGCATGTTCACCGCTTTTCACAGCAAAAAACAAACAAATAACTCTGCCTCTTCAAAGTGAAGAAGATGCAGAATGTGCACTGGCATTCTGTAAAGTCAAAACAGTTGTATTAAACCGCAAATATAGAAAAATGATATAAAATGATGCACTTTTGGGGGGCCAGGGGAATTGCGAAAAAAAGGATAGGCCATTCGACCCATTCTCTTGGGAAGCAAAAAAAAACAAAAAAAATCATTTGTCATTTGTCATTTCGAACGCGTACACACTGTTGTTTTGTAAACGTGGGATTGGAAGTGAAACCACAGTGCTTTTTTTGTTTTTGTTTTTTTTATGATCAAAACGAAGAAAGTGTTGCAAATGATGACAAGGGTCTTTGGCAATCTGCAGGAGACGAAACGAATTTCATTTGTTGAAATACGAACACACTTTACGGGCAGTTACTTGAACAAGTTAACAAGAGGTGAATCGATGTTGCATGGCTCAAATTGCATTTTCAAGCTTGTTACATCAAAGGCTAGGTAGACCCCTTATATGGCTCATATGGCCAAGGAAATCTCTTTCCGCCTTGTTGCTCAAGATGACATCGCAGTATTTCTTTAAAAATAGTTTCAAATGCGATCCTTGCTGAACCGAATCGCGGACCGAGGCGTTCCCGCTGACAAGCATCTACCACTGTGGTTTTCTCTTTGGTTTTTTTACATGTATGTATTTTTTTATGCGAGCGTCTTTTTTGTTGATACCCTTGTACGTAGGTATGTATGTGAAAGAGCGGTATAATAAAAAGATAAAAGAATGCTGCATGTATTTGAAATGTTTGGCTTACTACCCATGAGCATATGCAAGGAGATGTTGTATGAAAAAAAAAGAAATGGGCTGGTGTTTTTTTTTGCTTGTTCCAACTTTTGAAAAAGCTCATGATGGAAGATGATGGAAACCCTAGCTGTTGATCACCCGTGAAAACAAGCGGAACAGGGATCAAGCTTTGTGAATTCAAGAACGGCCTTTTTGGGTTCAGGCATGAGAACAGTGCTGTTTCATGATGATCATGAGGACAGAAACCTTTGGGGCACAGCCATGGCCATTCTTTCTGTTAGGGCACGTCATGATACCATGAAGTTTATTTCCATGGGCCTCCGATCCGAAATACACAATGCTGAGAAACTCCGCTGTAGGCTGCATAAATGTATAAATCCAAAAAGGTTGAAAAAAAGACAAAGAGGACGGCGAATTCTTTGAAAAGTAGTGAAAAATAAGGAGAAGAAAAATTCATGAGAAAGAGAGAGTTTGGAGATTGACCCCGCCACGGATGGCAAGGAAAAAGAAAACATTGGATGAGCTTTGCAAGGATGAGCAGCTCGTGTGGAACATGCATCCAATAAGAGGGCACGACCAGGGTGCCGCAGAACGATGAAAATTGCCGACCCACTTGATGGGACCGGCGAAAAAAGAGCACAATCACTCCGGTGTTTACAACCGGTGTCTGCTTTTTCGAGTTTCCGTTTCAAAAGCTTCCCATCATGCCTACTATTTGAATTTATTTTTGTGAATCGGACGCAATGTAAACAAGTAAGGATCAGGTGTACTCGAGAGGTCTCTGATTCTTCAAGTTCTTTCGACTTGGCCTCTGACAAAAAAGACATGCAGAAGAGTATACACCAATCACGCTATCCAATTGTGGTGTCATGATGAAAAAAGGGACCGTCTTGCGCTTTAAGCGAGATCGATATATGTATGCTCCTGTGGAGAAAAGAAAAGAAAAGAAAAGAAAAAAAAGAAGAGAATAATATTGCGCAAAAAGTAAAAAAAAATAAATCAAGTCTGCAATACGATGCATGCCACACAAGAAAGTGTATGTATTTGATATTTAGGAACATGTGGTTGTGTGGTGACACTGCGTGACGGCATCGAGAGTTTTCACTAGGCAAACAAGTTACACAAAATAAATGCACCCAGAGCCTCGGAGAAGCTTTGTATCACACGGCCCTCTTCCGTACACGCTCAACGCTCAATGGGATCAACCGATGGAAAGAAGCAATACTGCGAGCGTTGGACAGCACGTGGCGGGCCAAGGGAGGGCTTTTTTTCTTTTCCTCTCATGAAATCTTTCTCAGATGAAGATAGGCATACATGGCTTGGGAGGGAGCAGGCATTGGATAGGAAGCTTTCGTAAGAATTGCTTGCATTGCCCCCTCTTCCGAGACATGAATTGGAGAAAAAGCAGGAGTAAAAAAATGCAAAACAGGCAGAACAGGAGGGGAAACTAGAGCAAGCCACACGTTAAAAAAATAGCTCAAAATAGAGATGACATTCAACGTAGAAGGCTCACCGTTGGGCCTGTCTCTTATTTTCATTTATGTTTTATTTTTTTACTTTTATGCCTTCCACCATGGAAAAGTGAATGAGACTCGAGAGGACAAATTATCCCCCGCAAGTTCATCGGTGATAGGTAGGCAGGGAGCAGCCACACATGCTTTATGACAGGGACGAGGTTCCCAAGGCTGAAGATTTCGTCATGGCCACAACATATGCGCAGGCTTTTCTTTTGCTTCTTTTTTTGTCGTTGCGAGCGGCTGTGCCCGTCGTCAATTCCATTTACTTTTTTAATTTTTTTTCTTACCGTCAAGAAAAACATACCATGAGACCATCCATATATTCACCTATGCAAGGCACATGAAATCGCTCATCTCATTGATGTGTGGTAAAGATTGATCTTCACTCATCGTTCCTCCACGAATGAGCTCACTCAATGGGGTTGCATGATACTCAAGATCAACCCGATACGCTCTTTTGGGGATGGTGGACCGATCGATTGTTCCTATTTTCCATTGCATTTTAGTAGCACTTGTGTCAGAATATATTTCTTTGCAAGATGAATGTGTTTCTATTTCACGACTGTATGTATTTGATTTTTCCTCTGTTATTTCTGCCTGTAAATTACCCTTCTCGTCCCTGACATTCTACCCTGGTCCCTGTCAGTGATCTTCCCTCGCTCCTTTTCTACACTGTCCAAAAGATATCTTCCGCAAATCTCAGCTCAAGCTGGCTCGCTTCCCTCTTTTTCCCTTCACATGCACGCTATTGATAGGAATCCTTTAAAATCCACGAGATATGCGTGTATAGAGCCATCGGTGGATTCTTTTCCACCGTGGCTATTTCGCCGATCCTCTTGCCTGCTTTTTTGGATAAAAAAAAGTCCGCAACTAAATACCGATCCTCTGGCTCTCCTCCACCTCCAATGCATCCCACTTTGGCCCTTGTATTTTGTTTTCTTTTTGATAGTTTCTTTTTTGCCTAGTGTTTCTGTGCTTTGTTTTTCTCATTTTTTTACTTTTCGAGATTTTTACAGGGTGTCCTTTTAAAAAATAGAAACAATAAAATAATAAATCGAGCAAATATACGTACCATGCTCTAGAGCCTCAAGCCCGCCTTGAAACACCCCTCGCATACCTTCACATCCACACCCACATACACTTTATTTTGACTAGTATGAACATCTTTTTTCAAATTGTTCGTCTTTTTCAATTTGATCCACATTGGTGAATTATCATTTATATCCAACACGCCCGCCTATCTCCCTCGATCCCCTCCCTCTTTGCATTGACATCATCGTCTTGAGACTAGACATTCACAACTTCGTCTTCTTCTCTAAGCTCCCTTTCCTTGTCTCAACCCCACGTTCTCCTCTACACTTTCTCTCACCACTTTATTTTGCAACTGCCTGTTCCTTTGCTCAACATTAAAAATGAAGACAATGGAAAGCCCACGAGAACTCAAGTCCTACAAGGACATGAGCTCCCCTCGAACATCCCTCCATCGTATTTCCAAAAAATCACAAAAAACTGCTCTTTATATTGAGGAAAAAGAACGTGCTGCTGTCGATATCCTCATTGCACTGTATAGAACGGGCAACTTCAAAAAAGAAAAGAATGGCCGCCCAGTCATTATTACTTCGGGTATGTATGCATGCCCAATAGGATTTCTCTTTTGGTACTAACATGAAAAAAAGATGATGACCCAGACCCGACCAAGGTACGGTTGCCTAGCATGGAGCAGACAACGTCCATGTTGGAGCTTTGGCATGCAGAGAAACGAGCTAGCTTGTCTCCATCTACCCCTTCATCGCCAAGAACACCTGCATTGACGCCATCATGGTCTGCATCTTCTTCGGTCCGCTCTTCCTTTTCTGCAGTGCATGGCCCTCCCCACCAATTGGAAATCTCCCCATCTGGCCCACCGCCGCCACCATACGATATCTGGTGCAAGCGCATTGGGCATGAAGAGCTAGACACGGAAAAGTATGAGCGCGTGCGTAGAACAAGCAGTCCAAGCGGCCAGTCCAGTCCTTCTGGCCCCTTTTCTTCCTTTGAAAACAGCTATTTCACACATCAGCCAGAATCCGCTCTGCATGCTGGCATGCCTTCGCCACCATTGTCCCCTTTGGAACATGACCATGTTGAAAAGAAACAATCATGCCAGCTGTCCATGGCCAGCTATTCTCAACCGAGATATACGGGTCAGTATGAGCTGCCTCGTCCTACCTTTGATCCCATCACACCCACCACATCATCTGCCACAAAGCCCTCTTCGGCTCCCATGCCTCCCATCATCGCACCATCAGAGCGTGGCCCCTTTATGTCTCAATTCTCCATTCGTCCCAACACCACCCGCATGAACCAGAAGCTTGATGCTCGGCGTCAGCGATCGGCTTCCGGAAAGTCTACGCGTGCTAAGACAGCTCTGGCAAAGCCTCATTGCAACGTCAAGTATGAGACAGCTGAGCTTGACTTTATCATGTACCAACGCACGACCCGCAACCGATCATGGGAAGATGTGACGTCCTCTTTCAATGCAGCCCTTCCTCGCCTCCACAAGTACTCTGAAATGGCAAGCGATGCTATTGTAGCCATGGGTGGTAAGAGTACCATTGACCGTTTCCGAGATCGTCCTGAACGCACCACGCCCGGTCTTCAGGCTTCCTACTACCGCCAGCGACTTGCTCTTCCTCTCCTTGATGAGACTGGTGAACTTGTCTTTGACAAGGCCACTGGCAAGCAAGTCTTTACTGAGGTCATGGTTCGTGATGACAAGAACCGCAAGAAGCGCACGCCTTCTGGCATGCTCAAGCCTTCGGATGCTCGTGTTCAGCTGGTCCTGTACTTCCCAGAGCGTGTCTGCTATTTTGACTATTGGTTCGTCTCTGACGAGGACAAGGAGCACGCAGCCAGACTAGCTCATCGTCGAAACCAACAACGAGTACAGCGTGGTCTGGCACCATGGCGTCCTGGTAGTGATGATCCGGAGACTGGTATCCTGATCCGAAACAAGGATTAAGATATTTTGGCATTGACCTCCTTTTGTACTATTATCACCCAGTTTTTTTACTTCTTTCTGTGGAAACACAGCCCCTCTTACTCTGGTAGTTGGCTAAAAATGATTGATGGATTTGTATAGGTATCATGATAAGGATTGTTTGGACAGGGTTTCAACTCATGTTGAGACTGTAGCATGGTGTTTTGTAATGTTTTGGAAGGTATGTAGCTGCAGTATAAACTATTTTGCGAATAACAAATTATATTTTTATGAAAACCTCTTCTAAAGGCTCTCTCAAGTCCTTTACTATAAGCTGAAAGCTCCAAGGTGAGTTTGATAGTTGTCATATTCCTTTCGCAAATAAGTGTGTCACTCGTATACTTTTTGCTCAAGTCATTTTTTTGTTTCCAAAGGCAACCATGTATTATTCAAAGCTTAAACCAAACAGAATGCAAACTTGAAAAAAGGAAAGTACAGAAACAAACAGCTACCTCATCTTTTGTAATGGCTGGTGCATTAATGGCGATGGCACAGGCTCTGTCGATATAATTTGCATTTGCACCACGCTAGAAGCCTGCGTACAAAACGGACAGACATATATAGGTGGGAGCGTGCGTTTTGTAATATTAATACAGCACCCATGAAGCCACCAGTTACACGATTCACTACTGTTAGCTTAAATTCTTTCCAAAGAACATACCATTGAACAATAAAACCATCACTCTTTGGTGGACCGTTTTGCTGGCCACACAAACAACGGATCCCATGTGTATCGGGAGGCCCCTTTCTCTTGGCAGAAACATTCGTGGGGACATTCTCAATCTTTGGCGGAGACTGCACAAGCACATGTAGACTTTGCGATCTCTGCCCAATGTGAAGAGAGTCCTTCAAAGGCGTAGCTGGCAGTCGCATAGAAGGAAGCGTCGGGACACTAAGCCTCATCTGCCTCGAGAGGCGAAGTTTTTCCAGCTCACTAACAGCATCCCCCGTCAGTGACTCGACTTTGCCATCCATATTAAACTGAGCGTCATGGGTGGACATGGAAGGCGCCGTGACAGCTGTACTCGCGGCACTTCCATCACTAAGACTACGCTGCGAGGAATGAAGAGGGAGTGCACTGTGTACCATTGGTTGCACAACGGGCTCGTCTGACACAGTTGTGCCCGTCATGACAGTGTTCAGCTCACCATCGCTGTTATCAGAAAAGGCCTCCACTCGAGCCTGACCATTCGAGTCAATAGTAAACTTGACAGACGTGCGCAAGTCTGGAGAATTAACCTCTGGAATGGAAGTAAGCTGCTGGAGACTTTGCTGTGGCATCGGCTGCTGTTGCTGCTTTTGCCGCTGCAGATTGTGGATAGGCGATGCCAATTCAGATGATGGCAGCGCAGAATGTGGCGAAGGGCTTGCCGAAGGGACCGTACTTCCAAGAATCGTAGCCTTATTTGAAGCAGCTAAAGAAGGCAAGGAAGCCCGTGCACGAATACGCTGTCGACTGCCACTTGACGTCCGAGATAAAACGGGCCGAGAGGTGGATTTTGCGGGAGATGTAGAGGAGGCACGATCAAAAGATCGAGCCGCGATGATGTCTCTTGCACTTGCACTACGTCGCAGTTTCCGTGAAGATGTAGATGATAGAGGTATGGGGGGACTACTCTTAAGATGATGGAGAATGGGTTGAGATGCAGAGTTCATAAGACGGGGGGTGTGACTCATTTGTGGAGGGAGAGGCTGCTGGAAAGAGCCGGAGGCCACAGTCTCAAGATTGAGAGTTGGGGGTTGGCTAAAAAGCAAGCCTGGATTGACACCCCCTGGGCTTTGAAGCCCGAATGAGGCATCAGGTATAGAATGAAGACCATCTGTATATAGAGCATTCTGTTCGGCAGTGGCAATGTCAAAGTTTACTTGCATCAAATGACTGGGACTAAATTCATTTCCAAACTGAGTATAATCACTCATCTGATGCTGCCCAAAAGGTAGTTGCAAAGCACTGGCACTGGCAATCATATAAGCCTGTGTTGCTTGGCTGGCCTGAGTCCAGTCAATGGCTTCGATCTGCCTTTGCACAGTTGACGGCGTATTGAAGCCATGAATCTGAGGTTGAGTATAGTCAAACCCTGTCAGGGGCTGACCATTAGCATTTGGAGTGTCTCCAGTAAAAGGATAGACATCTGAGAATTGAGTGATTGTTGCAGGGGCCGAGACGGGATAAGAAAGCTGTCCAGATGTAGCAGGAAAACCTGGCACTTGGAACCGTGGCTGCGCAGTCATAAGACGTGGAAGGCCATCTTGCTGAACAGCTGGTCTATTTTCTTTGGAGTTGTCCATCGCCTAAAGACAAATACGGAAATAAAAAAGGGGGATGCGGCCTATTTGGGCAAAATATAGCCTGTTGGTCTTTGGCTGGTCTATCCACTATAGAAATGAAGAGGGCAAGGACATGGAGTTTCTATTGTTGTCCAGCAACGCGGTACCGAGGCTTTGGATCGGGGACAGAGGTTTGAGATGAAGAAACGAAAGCACAATGGAAAAGAGTATGTAGCGAATCAATCTGGCGAGGGCTGGATCCGCTTTTGTGCAGCTTGTACTTTGAAAGTATGTGTAAACTTGACAAAAAGATGCCGAGTAAGCAGAGGGAATCACAGAGGCGGAGATCAAGAGCTTGATGACGTGGAAAAACCAGATGGTGTAGTGGGATCACCACAGCTGTGGACACAGTTAGTTAAGATGTGGATCGAAACACGATTTTGTCAATTTAATAATAGTAAAGAATGCAAGAAATATGTAGAGGAAAAAACAAGAAGGCTTGGATTTCATGGGACAACCAAGCTGTATGTAAATCCTTTTTAATAACAGAGCAAAAATCAACACAGCATTAGAATGGATATGGCATAACGGAAGTCTACTACGATTGTATTGAAGACTGAATGGGATTAAGTGTGCAATCAAAATAGTAGAAGAAAAGAAAAGCAAAAGGAACGCAATCCTTTCCCAGAGGCAATGGAAGCATTCGAAGAGTGCTGCACTCATGCATGTTGGTTCCATCACTTCCATTATCGGATAAAGAAAAAAACAAATAAAAAAGAGCAAGCTCACTCACCTACTACGTTTATTTTTTTGTGTGTTGGAGGCAATTCTGTGTTCATACACTTTTGATAGGCACGTCAATCATGCAATTGATGGGCCGAATACCTTGGAATCTGCCTGGTTGGTGCCTGCAAGGACGGGCCTCGTAATGCTCCCTAGTCTTTGAAACAGGGCATTCATATACTATCACTATAGTGAGTAAAAGGGTCAACTGATCAGACGAAACAGGCTGGGAAGGACCGTTGAATACGTTGGTGTTTTAACGGGGGCAAATAAGCACCAACCAGACTTGGTAGGTGCAACTTGAGACATACCAACAAAACAAACGATAGAACGAAGAACGACTGAATAGGAGTGGAGGATGTTCGCCAAAAAAGAGGACAAAAAAGAAGGAGGTGAGTGTTCTAGGATGGACGGCGCTTGTGGGCAAAAGACGAATGCAGACCTTCTTGGGGCCGGCTCAGCTATCACCAAAAAGGAGGTCGAAAAATCAGGGAGTGTTGACAAACAAGAAGGAGCAAATCGATGCCTCGAGATAGCTTGGTACAAAAGGAGTACATACCTCATATTACAGCCTGGTTATTTGGCATATTAAATAGGAGGACGCCAAACAAAAGGATACATTGGTCCGTCAGCCTCGTACAAACTGTCAAATTTTCAGCCAATGACATGCCAGCCATTAAAGGTGGGGCCAATAACAACGCAGCTTTGCGATTTTATCCACTTTTCTCCAGAGTCGACCACATCCATCCGTACTTCGAATGATACACAAAGCGATCATTTATAAAAATAAAAAAGAAAGAATAGGCCTAAAATAGCCGACAGTCCTGCATGTAGCCTTTTCCAAGGGACCATTAGGAGGGACCAGGTTTCCCAATAGCTCGAGGCTAGCGGCGGGGCCAACGAATAGAAAGAATCTCTCTTGACGCAAGGAGGCAACTGGCCTGTCGGAGATGCCCACTCAAAAACCCCCGGTATGATCTAGATGGCCTGAAGCATTGTAAATCCCGTAAGAACATACATCCAAAGCACCATAAAGGGTATACTTTTGCCTCTTTTCCAGCCATGACTCAGGTCATGATGTTCCATTCGTTCGGCTTTCCTTTTTTTCCTTGATGATCCCTAATGTCTCCATGAGGGCCTCTTTCTACATACATGCTTTTGTTCATATCTTCCACGGATTACTTGCAATAATTTTCAAGTAAAAGGATGGATTTTTTTCAAGTATTTGTACATGCATACATAAAGACCAAGACAGAATGTTGGAAAATAACAACATGGGTCATAGATCGTCAGCAAGAAACACGTTTGGAATTAAGAAGTTTTGACTTTCGCCCGAGCAGATAATGATGTCACCATTACTTCTTTTCTATTTGTCTCTTTACGAAGAGCTGCTAATGCATCTGTCGCTTTCATCGACTGTCAATCAATGCGCATGGGTGACTTTCCGGCCTTCCGACTTTTTGGGACAAAGTCTTGCCATCGGAGAATTTTGTTTTTATCTCATGATCAGTCAACAGTACAAATTTTACATACCTTAACTTTATGATAGCAAGAGGCGTGCACTCGACTTGGTACTAAATGTCTTGAATGGATGTTCGAAAAAAAAGTTCTACGCCAAGAATTTGTGAAACATTCCCGCCTGTACAAAGAAAGATCAAATAATCCGGAGGGACTTCCCGTGTTAATATTTTCTCAAGACTTTCCATTCTCAGCGTAGAGAAGAAGCTTTTCTCCTAGCCTTGTTAGGCGTGTGGTAAGGGCGTAGAGGAGGCAGTATTGTGCGACCGTAGTTCACGAGCGACTTAAGACCCTAGTACATATGATACCCTTGTAGAAGGTGAAAAACGTGGAAAGGATTTCAAACTTGTGTTCACAGTAGCATATCTTTCAATAGTATGGCTCCCTAGTGGGAGAATTTACGATGGTGATCGTTTGTTTGCCTAGCCCTTACTTACTTTTATCAAAGGATTCTTCTGACCAAAATTTTCTAATGACTAGACTCAACCATCTCAAGCTAACATTTCCGAAAGCTCCTCTTGGCTTTACTAGTCATTTCTTTCCCGGCTACTTTACCTTTCCCAATTATCCCGAACCGAACAACCAATAAATAGAACCCAATGCTACTAGGAGTAAAACGATGTTAGCTACAAAGGGCTCTTTTCATCATTAACTTTTTTTAGAAAAAAATCTTTGACCCTGAACACTGGATCTTTATTTCATGAGCGGCTACCTACCGTAGAATGTCTAGCAATGTTGGTTCTACAGGGTCTGAAAATCCAACCTCCTCTGTGTTTGTACCTTGGTACGACTGTCGGATAGACCCCAAAAGAGCAATACTTTCTTAGAATCACTTACATATCAAGAGAGGAAGAGGGAAAAAATGAATAAAGCGAGCATTATGAAATTATGAATGACAATGGGGATAAAAAAAGGAGAAAAAAAGCGCCCCAGGCGGGGGTCGAACCCGCAACCTTCGGATAATCCTACAATAAGCTGTAAAAGTCCGACGCTCTAGCCAATTGAGCTACCAGGGCAGCTGAATGCAAAATTTTCGGTGTATGAAGTCTTATAAAGGATGCAACATTTTGTGCTTATTTCTGTTCGCCGCATGCTCAGGCCACGGCGATTTCAAGCAGTACCACGAACGCTTCAAACACAAAGAGGCTACACTCACTTGTGAGTTTGAGGGCTGTGGTAAAGAGAAGTCTCCGTGTCATCCATGGAGTTGTGTGTCCAATATAAAGAAATTTGGCGAACACTTCGTCAAAAAGCTACTG
>JAGKRY010000114.1:0-35361 GCA_020002325.1 Chrysosphaeria jannelii | reverse complement strand
GCCCATTTATGCGAAACTCTATATTTCCAAGCCTTTATTGGTTTGGAAAAGGACCCTCGACACTGCCTGCAAAGGCGGCGATCCAGGACGGCTCTTGTGATGAGAGATGTCTAGGATTTGTATTCCAGAGGGTGGTGATGAGTTGTAGCCTTGCTTGGAGGTCAGCTCCTTTTTGGGAGCGCTCTGCTTGGCTGGGTATCGATGGACGTCTGACCGGTTGTATTTTTTACCTTTTTTTTTTTACTTTTTTTCATTGTATTATTGAGCTCGTCTCAGTGTGCGAGGAAGAAATATTTTATTTAGCGCCAGTAGTATTTATTATGAACAGTATTATAAACATTTCCAAAATGTACGTTTCCATTACCAGTTATTGTAATGTTGCTGTACGTATGCACACGAGCATTCACATTTGGTTCCCCGACTTCAGTACCGATTTCAGTGTCGGCGCCTTGACTGGCCTCCGATCGTGAGTTATCAGTTGTTTCCTCTTCGTCCTTGTCATGGGGAGCATCCGCCTCCTCGCGTGCTTTCCCTTGAATGCTCGTAGTGTCATTAGGACCACTGCTGGTACTCACGTCTTCTTGCACGGTGGCCTGCATGTGGTCCTGACCATCAGCTTCTTGTGCGACGACAGCCGGTGTATCCGAGTGATCTTGTTGTGCCATTTTGTGTTGAAGGTTTATAATGATTAGTGGTGGCTCGTGTTCCTATTTATGTACGGCGATGACTTCTTACCGGGGTGTGTAGGCATCTAAAGTAAGCACTTTGAAGCGGCAGTGCAGGAGAGGCAAAACCTTCCCTGGCAAGATTGTTGGACAATAAAAGTTGATCAATTCTTACGGTAACAGTGGCATGAAAGAAGTTCCGTGAGAAAGCTTCTAGAAATTATCCATTTGACATCTACGAATTGGCTAGAGTATGGCATATTTCTGATGTCAACCGGCTTGAAGACAGAAGTGTAATACTCTAGACCAGTCACCTGGCGTTTGAAAACTCCTACCCACGAATAATTTTTTTACAACAGTACAGCCTGTTTTCAAGTACCCCAAGGTGCTGTCATATAATATTTTTTGTTCAAATTTCCATTTATAAAAAGCAACTATATTGATTGAAATATCCTCTATTACTTGCATACGTGCCATCATGCTCACGACAAGCTTCACAACAGCCCTGTACATATTTTATCTCGCCTGGCTAAGCTATGCACGCACGAATGTACGCAAAAAGCTGACATTGTAGTAGTCTCTTGCACAAAAGGCACGAGTATAGCACTACACTACACCGCCTGCATTACTGTCCCGTTCCTGCCGTTTTCGCCTTCGCTCCTCACGAAACTCTTCCAGTCCTGCCAGGTACTTCGCACTGTGTCCCAGCCCTTCGCATTCTGCGGCCAGCCGCAATCGCGACGACTCTGCATGCTCTGCTGACGGCATCGTAAAAAATAAGACGCGTCCGCGCTCATCACAGAGGTAGTTTTTACGGACATGCTCGGGAATCACTTGGTTCACCTGCACAGGCAATGTAAACGCCTCGGCTGTCGCACGGGGTGGGGCACAGCCATCGGCAATTTGTGGGGACTGCTGTGGTGGGAATACTGGTGTCTGGCGCGGGCGCACTGGTGGGGTCTGGTAACCCTGGAGCATTGAGGAAGGCGGCAGTATGGGCTGCCGCGGGGCGGTGGCAGGGGCGGTGTAGGGGGATATTGGCTGGGGCATCTGCGCTGGCTGTATATGAGTCAGGGAAGGCACCGACTGCGGGGCCATTGCACGGCCAGGGACCACATAGCCTGAATACCCTAATGCAGAAGCTGCTGCAGTGGGGCTCGCAACAACTCCTGGAATGGGAAGCGCCACGCCTGGGGCAACTAAAGGCATGCTCATTGGCTCGGGAGGGGGGGATTCCTTTTTTTGTTAGTGAGTTGTTTTGGAAGGTGCGACTGTACAAGCAAAACAAAAATAAAGTGGACCTGATGGAGCAAAAGTGGATACGCGCTAGAAGCCCAGTAGAAGGCCGCTAGAACACGCAAGAGGAAAAAACGTACATTGGGGGCTCGCGGACGAGAATGGACAGCGCCGATGATGGGGGGCGCGTTGGGATGGCCCCAGGTGGGGCGTGGGTCGAGAGAGGCCTCAGCCATTAGGTGCTGTAGCGGACTGGGGTACTTGAGCATCTGGCGGGGGGCCGGATCGACGACGACCATGTAGCCTTTCACTTCGACGGGGAGGACAGTGTCCCATTTGACGATTTTCGTGAAGCGGAAGCGGTCCTCGGCGTAGCGGTACTGGCAGACATAGAGGGGTTTGTTCGTGGGGTAGCCTTGGGGGTGGCCCTGGGCATAGAGTGGCGCAAACATGACAAAGGTGCGGTCGAGAACGTCTTCGAAGGGATGGTCACGGTACTGCTCCGTCTTGAAGACCTCGTTCTCGAGAAAGTAGCGGTCGAAGCGGTGGACGGTCTGCTCGGGGCGGTAGTACCAGCACGCATTGACCCACGGACGGTTCATGCGGTCCACCCACATGCGGCAGAGCTGCGCGACAATGGGTTTTGTGGCGTCGTTGCGGTTCTGCATGAGCACCCAGTCGCCGACGCGCCACACCTGGCCGAGGTGTTGCACGGCGGGCACGGCGAGGCGGCCCTGGGCGTCGCGGAAGACGTCGTCGGGCCGTGCGTTCTGCTCGACAATGAGCTTCTGTGCGAGAGCCTGCAGCCGCTGCGAGGCGACAAAGAGCACGCTGCCGTCCTGGTTGTAGATGCGTGCGTTGGAGAACATGAGGTCGAAGTCGGCGAGCACCTGCGAGAGGTTCATGTAGACCTGGCGCGTCTTTTTGGCCTCAATGAGGTCGACGGCTATGGGGTTTTTGATCTCTTCGTAGTAGTCCGGCAGCAGCGTACGGTCCGGCAGCGTCTCAAAAGGATCCAGCAGGGGATCGTCGTCGTCGTCCATGACGGCACGCAGACCAGCAAGCACGGCATCAATGCGGCCTTCCATGGCGGAAATCATGCGCGAGGAGGAGGCTGCTTTGCCCGTCGTTTTTGTGCGCTTCCGTTTCTTGCGTCCCGTGTCCGAATCGACGTCGTCTGACTCGGTGTCCATGTCCTCGTCCTCGTCCTTGTCCTCGACGGGCGGTGGCGACGGCGAGAACTCGGGAATGGGCCCGAAATCGGGCAAAACAGCGACATCTGCAGCGATGGTGCCGTCATGGACGAGCTCCTGCAGCCGTTTCTGCAGCACAGCGCGCAGCTTGACGGCGTCCTGGAAGATGGGCGCCGACGGCCGGTTGTAGACCTGCGCATTGTGCGAAATGAGCGCCACGTCGCGCACAAAAGACTTGAAGTCGGGGTACTGTCGTCTCGTAATCTTGCTGCGGATGGTGCTGAGGGCAATGGGCTCCTTTATGACGTCGAAATAGTCGGGAATGGCGCGCCGGTTGGGGATGCGCTGGAACCCCGCACTCACGCTGACACCGCTGTCCGTTAGCACGTCGCTGCCGCCCAGCAAATGGCACGCACTCTTCTTCGTACGAGCTCAAATAATGCTGTGTTGTCTCGATTAAATACAGCAGATCGCGCTTGGCGCGTCGTATTTCGGCGTCGTTGGGGGCGTCCGACGCCTCGGCCGTCTCGGCGCCCGTCTCCCCGTCCGTTTCGCCATCGGCGTCCCTGTCTTCGTACGGCGGCATTTGCTCGTCTCTGGCGCGTCGCGGATGCGTCAGCCAGTGGCGTAGTCATCAAGCTTGGTAAGCAAACATCACATGATGGTGTCTGCACCATTACGTCATGCAAAGCGCTCGGAACACACGACTACCATGGCCATTCGCGTACGGGTGCGGGCCCCCACGGGCCAGTTTACGCTCGAGGCTGACGGCAGCTGGAGCATCGACCGTCTCAAGCGGGTCGTCTGCGAGAAAACAGGCCTCAAGGGCGTCGCGCTGCGGGCCGGATACCCGCCGGAGGTGATGGAACAGGGCACGCTCAGTGAGTGGCGCCTGGACGGCAGCATGGTGACGGCGACGGAGGTGTTTGTGCCGCAGCAGGTGGAGCGCGACGAGACGTCCGTGCCCTACGAAGACGGGTATCTGGTGCTGCGAATCATGCCGGACGACAATAGCTGCTTGTTCCGCGCATTTGGCGGCGCCATTGGCGAGGACGACCCCGTGAGGCTGCGCCGGATGATTGGCGAGTACATAGTCGCCCATCCGGAGACGTACACACAGGTTGTGCTCGACAACAAGCCGCCCAGGGCCTACGCGGACCGGCTGATGGACCCTGATTTTTGGGGCGGCGCCATTGAGCTGCAGTGCCTCGCGGAGATCTTCCGCGTGCAGATCTGCTCTGTCGATGTCAAGCACGGCCGCGTGGACCGCTTTGGCGAAGACGGCGGCAAGGACAGCCTTTGTCTGCTGCTCTACTCGGGCATCCACTACGACCGCATTGCGCAGACATTCGACCTCGGCATCATGGACGCCGACATCACCAACTGGCGCAGCGACGACGGCGGCGTCGTCCTGGCCGCACAGAAACTGGCCGCGCAGCTCAAGACGCAGAACTACTACACCGACGCGGCCACAATGGTCATCCAATGCACCGTCCCCGGCTGCGAACACTGGCTCGGGGCCGGCCAGAAGGACATGGTCAACCACACCCTGTCCACCGGCCACACCGCCTTTTCCGAAACGGCTCTCGAAGCATAATTGTACAGCTTTTAATACATACTGCCCCTAGACACTTTTCTTTTCATAACCCTCCGCCTTGTACTCCCCCCGGTAGGCAATGGCCGCCTCCAGCTCCTCGGGCTTCGCCAGCGTCGCCATGCTCGCAATAATGTCGTCCAGCGTGATAATCGCCACAATCGGCACATCAAACTCCTTCTCCAACAAATGCAATGCGCTCTCACGTGACTCCGTCCCCGCCAGGGTCTCCATCCGGTCGAGGGCGACGACGATGCCGACCACCACGCCGCCCTCCTTGCGGATCTTGTCCACGGCCTCGCGCTTTGCCGTGCCCGCTGTAATCACATCATCCACAATCAACACCCGTTTTCCCTTCAATGGCGCCCCCACAAAACTCCCGCCTTCGCCATGGTCCTTGGCCTCCTTGCGGTCAAACGTGTAGCTAATGCCCCTGTACCGCTCCGCATCCAGCGTCGACAGCGCGCCCACGGCTGCCGTCGCGAGCGGAATGCCCTTGTACGCAGGCCCAAAAACAATGTCAAACGAAGGGCCCTCGCCTGCTCTTCCAAAAACACCGGCCTTGTCGCTCGCCTCGATCGACTTGCCAAACGCCGCCGAAATGGCTGCCAAGAGATCGGCCCGGTAGAAATTGCCGGCATTAAAAAAATACGGCGATATCCGGCCCGACTTGAGCTCAAACCGCCCAAAGGAAAGTGGGCCCTGCAACGCCGCCTTGATAAACTCCGTCTTGTACTCGGTAATCGACATCGCTCCTTCCTTCTGTCCCTCTCTCTCTGTCCTTGTTCTTTCCTTTCCCTTTGCGCCTGCTTGATAGCGCTCGACTTTTTTTCCCCACCGCCATCACATGACAATGACGTCATCCGTGGAACTCGAGGAGCAGCACGAGCTGTGCCAGTGCCATGCCCTCGCCTGCTTGCGACCCGTCCTGGAACTTGTCCTGTCGTCTGTAATCCTGTCGAGCCGTCCGGTCAGCCTCGCGCTCCGCGAGACCACGACACACGGCCAGAAACGCCGCCTTTTTCTTGCGGAACGACACTAGCCGCCCACTCGAGGGCTGTATTATGTAAGCGAGAATGGTGCGGAGGATGCCACGCAAAAGGTCGAGCAGCGGCTGCTGGCGCTGTCTCTGCAGCAGGGCCAGCCGCATCTCGTCGACGGCCCGCTCGTGGCGCTCGACAAGACTGTGCATGCTTGTGGCCGTTGGCAGGCTCTCCATAAACGCCTTCCAGGGCACTGAAATGCCCGTGTATTGTATGTAGTTCATAAGAACATCGACGAAATGCCGCAGCTCAAAGGCATCCGTCTGCAGTAGAGAGAAGTGCACACGCATCACCTGCAGCAGCAGCCGGAAGATGCCGTCGTACTTTTCCAGGACGTCATGTGTAAATAATGCCTGCAATGCCTCGGGCGGTGAAAAGGAGAGTCGTAAAAAGTCGAGTGCCTCAAGACCGACAGGGTCCATAATGGCCGGAATATCGTCTTCCGCCACGTCGCGGATGGCAAAAGAAATGGCCTTGCTCGGCGTCACATCGCCAAGCAAGCCGGCAAGGGTAAGACGCACCTTGGCACTCGTCGGAGGCCAAGTCGACTCCCTCGTCCTCCGTCCGGCGAGGGCCAGTCCCCCCGTAAAAAGAGCCTCCTGCAGCCGCTGGCAGAACAGACCATCGCCCATGAGCAAAAGACGCCGCGCCAAGTCGAGGTGGGCCATGAGTTCATGGCGTTCGCGGAAAAGCCGCAGACATTCGCGCCCAACAATGCGACTATATGCAGAAATAATGGGGTCAAATGACTGCAGCGGCAGAAGCGACCAATGCGGAGACGTGTCCATTTCGACCGTGTCTGCATCGGAAAAGAGCCGGTCGTGGACGAGCTGCGAAAGAGCGTCTTGTGGGCGTTCAGGACACTGGTTCATGAGGAGAATGGACGCCGCAAAGGAGGCGTCCATTTCCTCCGGCGTCTTTCCATGAAACTGAAAGGACGCGTCTTTTTCATGGACAGAACTCGTGTCCACCACGTCCTGCTGCAGCCGCATTTCGACGGCAGCCTCGTATGCCTTGACACTGTTGAGCCACCCGTGGATGCTGTCCCATGTGAACCGCCATTGCAGCTGTGGCGGATCGACGGGACACTGCAAGAGAACATGGCCTGGATGGTGCCTCTCTAGAAATCTTAAATCCGCGGCCGTCTGTGCCAGTTTCTGGCGCGTTTCGTCTGGCATAAACGACGGCACAGACTCGACGTCTTCCGACGCCTTTCCGCGCAAAAGACGGCCGATTGTCTCGAGCCACGGCTGCGACGACACCTCGACAAGCTGGCGCACAATGGCGCGCACAAAGCCCGGCTCTGCGCACTCGACCTGGCGAAAGAGAAAGTCGAGGAGGGCGTCGTCTGTGCGGAGACGTGCCCTGACGATGCGAGCCACGAGTGCGTGCAGTGTATGCACCAGACGAATCACAGGCCTCACGAGGGCCTGCAGCTCGAGCAGTGAGCGCGCCCGGTGGCCAAGAGGACCCAGCTCGGCCTGGATGGCGCGCAACACGGTATCAATGCCGCGACAAAAGGCAATGCGCGTATGGAGGGGTTTGCGCCGCCCAAGACGTGTTTTTGTGCGGGAAAAGGCCTTGTTGACGTACATGTGCAAGTGGCGCGTGCCCTGGCCGCAGTCGAGAAAGTCGGCCTCGACAGCACGCAAAAGAGAGGGGCTGTAGCCGGAGATGTGTGTGGCAAAGACACGAGCACGAAACGAGGCGCCATCCCAGACAAAGAGCCGGCCGCCATGGCCAAGGGCTACCGCAAGGAGCTGGGCCATGTAGGCCTGCAACTCGAGCGGCTGCCGGCCGTTGACAAGGGCGTCCACAAGCAAAGGGCCCTGCTCCGAGGCATAGCGAGCATCGTCTTGTTCCGCAGCCGGCCGGTGGAATTGCGACCAGGATTGGAAGACGGGCGGTCTCTCGAGGGCATCTGCCGACGACCAGACATCGGCGTCTGGTGGAGGCGGCACGGGCGACGGCACGACAGTCTCGTGGGCCTCTTCTCGCACGCGCACGAGCTCTTGCGGGAGGTGAAAGAGATGCTCGTCATTCTCAATCAGAAACGGCGACGGCGTCTCGTCGACGTCCAGACGGAAAAACGACGTCCGGTCATGTGCTTTGAGCGGCGCCGGCTCGTCTTGTGTCGGCAGACGCCAAAAGTCGGGAGTGTCAAACATGGCCGAGGAAAGGCTGGCCGCTCCATCCACTATAGCATCCAGAGCATCCACTATAACAACCACTGTTGCGATAGTCTAGCGATCCACGCGTCGCGACGCTTTTACAGCAGATTCATATAATAAAAGAAGAACAAAAAGAAACAAAGAAACAAAAAACAAAAGAACAAAAAAAAAGAAAAGGAAAATGGCCGACTCCTGCTGGACGTCGGAACAAAAGGCCGGCCTCTTCTCGGCCGTGATTCGCTGGAAACCCAGCGGCCTCCACCGCCATTTCCGCATGATTGCCATCTCTGAACACCTCCGCTGCCGCGGGTTCGACCCGGACGTCTACCAGCACACGCGCATCCCCGAGATCTGGAAAGAGCTCGGCCGCGAGTTTGACGTCGACCAGGTCCACGAGCGCGACAACAGCCTCGACTACTACGACCCCATCGCCCAGGAACCTCGGTACCGGGACTTTTGCCTGCCCCTCGACTTTGCCGACGACATGGTGGCCCGCGCCCGCGAGCCCGACTCGGCAGCCACGTCGCCGGCGCACTGGCGCGAAGGCCCCGAGCTGCTCGAGCCGTCGCCGTCGCCGGTTCGCGAACGCCGCCCGAAGCGGGCCAAAGTGGGGCCGAAAGATACAAAGGACCGTACCAAGGACGACACGGGTCGGACGACGCGAAGAACACGCTCCACCCGGAAGAGGTAGTCAGCCGTCTTCCGGTCGCACATGCCGGTACAATAAAAACTCTACTGTATTTCTAGCTGTCTCTTTTTTTCTTATTTACTCTTTGCATTGGTACACAACTTTTTTTAATAATGTATAAAGA
Source organism: Chrysosphaeria jannelii (assembly GCA_020002325.1). NCBI lineage: Eukaryota > Fungi > Ascomycota > Sordariomycetes > Ophiostomatales > Ophiostomataceae > Chrysosphaeria > Chrysosphaeria jannelii. The sequence goes on along the minus strand of JAGKRY010000114.1, from coordinate 26,647 downwards.
TTCTTTTTTACGATCGCTCCGACTTGACTTCGGCTGTTCCAAGTTAGCATCTGCTGCAGCTTGTAAATAGTATTACGTACCTGCTGGCCCCGGGGCGCCGGGCGTCTGTGCCTGTGCCTGCGCCTGTGCCTGCTGCGGCGGGAACATGGACGACCAGTCCAGATTGGCCTGCGCCGTCTGGGCCTGTCCTGCCGGCGCCGGCGCAAACACCGTCATGGGCGTGGGACCGCTGGACATCGTGTAGGCCGTCATTTGCGCCGGCAGAGCCACCGCTGGGTATGCCGACGGCTGCTCGTACGACGTGGCAGCTGTCGTGGCCGGCAGCGCCGTGCCCACCCGCGTGGCCGCCAGCACAGCGCTGTCTGGCGACGTCACCACGCGCTGCTCGCCCTCGCGCATGGGCGCCTGTGCAGCCGCTGGGATCTCGTGGCCAGACGCCATCAGCCCAAACGGATGCACCATGCCCTCGACCATCTGGCCCATCACGTTGAGCTGCGCCAGCCCCCCCTCCATCTTGGCAGCGCCTGCTGGCATCTGCGTCGTGCGCTTCACGCGCGACGACGGGTCCGACAGGTGCGACATGCCGTCCGGATTGCCGCGCCGGATGGAGCACTTTTGGAAGTGCCGCTTTAGAATGTCGCTGCGCGAAAACGTGTCCCGGCAAAGCACACACATGTACGGCCGGTCGCCCGTGTGGCGCAGCAGGTGCCGCTTCAGGTGCTTCGCGTGCAGATACGTCTTGGTGCAGTGCGGACAGGGGAACTTGCCGTCCGCGTCCTTTTGCGGAATCGGCGTCTTTCCCACCGTTCCCGCTGCTGGCGGTGCTGGGCGTCCCGGTGCGCTCGGCAGAATGCCCCGCCGGCCCTGCGAGCCCACAACATGCGTCGGCGTCTCGTTCTCAGGGAGCATACTGGCCGGAATCAGATGCGCCGGTCCGTAGGGCGCCAGGATGGGCTGCGCCATAAGGCCTGCTGCCGGCATGGGCCGCAGGATCGGCGTCTCGCGCGTGCCGGCCGTGGGCGCAGGCGCAATGGCCTGCTGGTGGCCAGCGATTGTCGTCGTTGCTGTCTGCTGCAGCGACGTGGCAAATGTCGACGGATAGCCTGCAGCCAGGTGGTACTGCGCAGGCCGTCCTGGCGGCGGCGGCGGGTAGCTCATGCGTGCTGCAGCGCTAGCCTCGCCAGCCTGGGGTGTGTGGACATAGTACTGCGTGGCCGGCACCATGGTGGCCACATGCTGCTGCTGCTGCACCGGCTGTCCCTGGTGCGCGTGTGCCTGCGCCTGCGCTTGCTGCGCCGCTTGTTGCGCCGCCTGTTGCGCTGCTTGCTGTGCCTGCACGTGTGCATGCGCCTGCGCGACCTGCTGCGCTGCTTTTTGCTGCGCTTGCGCCACCTGCTGGGCCACCTGCTGCTGCTGTGTCTGCTGAGCTTGCTGAGCTTGCTGAGCTTGCTGCTGTGGCGTCACCGGCGACTGCGTCGGCTGCATCGCGGCCTGTGGGGCTGCTCCTGCGCCGGGCGATGGATAGGACGGCGTTGCAGAGCCACTCACTACATTGGCCGGGTATTGGCTCATTTTTATTTAATTACAATGGTCTTGGGCTTTTTCGTTTCTCGTCCTTTTTTGTCTTTTTTTTTTCTTTAAATCTGATTGTGTTAGTGCCGTTCATGCAATATTGCGTCACCATATAAGGAAAAAAAAATTAAAAATGAATAAAATGCTGTTGGATATAGTCCGTTGTGGGTCTGTTGTGGGCTTGTTATGGCATCGTTGGTCTTTTTTGAATGGGGAAAGAGGGTCGGAATATGGGCCTTGGACCCATTAATGCGTTATACGCCAGTGGGTCCCTTCCCCAAATGGGGCAGCTCTTCGTCGCCATTCAAAATGATAAAAAAAAGATGATGATGCCGCTTATTTACATCGGTCATTGTCTCTTCCATAAGGAGGAACCTTTTGCAAGGTGCTTCAGGTAGGAGATTGGGAAAGGGGTTGGACCACTTGGCCTCTGTCGCTTTTGCAAAGAAAAAAAAGAAAAGGCCAGCAGCAATAACAAATCATTCTGGCCATTGTCGTCACAATGGCAGCGATTATTACCATGCGATTTTATGCTGCGTGCTTCGTCTTATATACGATGCAAAAAAATACAAATAAAAAATAAGAAAAAGACCCAATCTTACCTTCTTTTTCGTTATAAAAAATGTGTCCTCTTTTTTTAAATGTCAATTCGTCAATACGGCAAGCGATGACAGGATTGATCTTGTCTTGAAGCCAGAGCCTGTATAAAATGGATCGCAATAAAAAAAAGTTGGCAAGGTGGAGATGGTCCCCTCTCAAAGAAGTGGATATCGAAAGAACTTCGTGGTGACTCAAAAAGTGGAGGGAAAAGAGAGTGGGAGAGAAAAAAAAGTGGAAGAGAAAAGAAAAGAAGGGGGAATGGCGGGAACGAAATAAAAGAGTGGGTCATCTGCTTCTTTATCAAAATCAGTTCATTTTTTTTCAGTTTTTTTCGTTTTTTCTCTTGAATTTTTCATTGCACGTGCACTCACTACAGAAGCCCAATTAGACCAGTTTCAGCGAGTTTCAGAGGGGTTTTAGTGGCTGCATCCGACCTTGATTTTTGCAGGTACGTCGGTCATTACTCCACGTACCGATTGCACAGCGTGATGCATTCGTCGTAATTCGCCTGACCTTGGTTGCCACCGGTTTGGGAACTTTGGTTCGCGTTTTGGCTGGAATGCACCTCTTGCGGCACGGGGCCGTGTCCAATGGCAGGCATTCAGAACCAGCCGTTGGAGACCCAGTGGGCCGTGGCGCTTTGTCACTTTTGGGTTCCATGGAGGCCCCCCACTTGGTTTGATTACATAAGCGTGTCCCTCATCGCGCCGGACGCGTCGCAGACGGCGCCATGGCGCGACAGCTTACGACGACCGAGGAGCTGGAGAGACTGGAGCAGTCGATCACGCTGATGCTCCAGGAGATTGACCAAAACTTCAGCAAGGCCCACCGCATCGTAACGTCGAGCATTCTCCCTGTTGTCGAGCAATACAGCGAGCATTGCTCGTCCGTTTGGGATGCGTCCAAGGTGGGCATTTTCTGGCTTTCTTCGGCGTACAACGAGTGCTAATGGCGCAGTTCTGGAAACAATTCTTCGAGGCGGCTGCCAATGTGTCGCTCTCGGGCTACGAAGACCTAGCCAACGAAGAATCCCCGGCCCATGCCGGAATGTCCATGGACCAGAACGAGACGTTGGAATCCCTTCTCCCCGACGAAAGCAGCGTCAGTGGCGGCACGCCCAAGACACAGGTTCCGCCACAGGCCTCTGAAGATGCCGTCGGCGCGAGAGACTCGCCGCTAGGGTCCCCAATGGACGAAAGCACCATGATGCGCTTCGACAATGTCGAGTCCTTATCGCGGCCGTCGTCAGCACCCCAGCCCCCAGCAGCTCCCTCAGCCCCCTCAGCCCCCCCAGAGGCTGTGATCGACATTGACTCGTCAGGGATCGATCTGCAGGCCCACACGGCGCGGCTTCCAAGTCTCTCTGAAGTGGCATCGGCCGTCAAGACGGGCCCCGACCCGCTGATGCATAACGTCCTCGGCAAGGACTACCGCATTCTAGCGACGCCGCACAAGACAGCCCGTGGCATCTCACCCATGCGGCTGCGCGTGACAGACAACAGTGCACAAGAACCGACCAAGGTGAAGAAGGAAAAAGAAAAAGAGAATGAACACCCCTGGGACTCGCTCATTTCGTCGCCAGAAATGTCGATACCAAGGCTACGCAGTGCTGTTTTCCAATCGCCCGTGCGGCAGGAGTACAGGGCCCGTCTGGCAGCCGCCGCGTCCGGCCCACGGACGCCCGGCGTCAGTGTGCAGACGCCGGGAAGGAGTCGAACAGTGGCGAGTGCACAAAAAAGCTCAGCGATGCCGGCATCGAAGCGCTACTCGCCCGAGATGACGTGGGAAAGCGACGAGGACGATGTGTATGGGGGCAAGTCTCCGCCCAAGACGATCAATTTTGCGTTTCCTCCGTCCAAAGTGCTGCAGACGCCGGCGCGAGAGGCGAGCAAGCGCATTGTGGAGGACATTTTGCTGACGGCTGGCGAGAATCCGCGACAGGAAGAGTACAGTCCGACCATGGTGAAGATGAATACGGATATTATAGATGATACGTTTTGAAAATCCACGATTTTTACTCTATTCTTACTTTTTATCAATGATGTGTACACGAGGCTTCATTCTGTCGAGAGCCTCCTTATCAGCCTCGGTTGGCGTGTAGCCAAGGCCGTCCGCAATGCTGTCCGAAGCAACGAGGCCCACAGTGCCCCACGCAAGAATCACCAAGCCGAGGCCGAGTCGTGTCCTCGACGAAAGACCACGGTAAGCACTTTTTTTCTTTAGTTATGAACTAGCCACGACAAAGAGCCCACCTCCAAAGCGACATTTTGTTTGACGATGCCGACAGAAAACGTATAGTGTTAGTCAGGAACTTTTATGTGGGTCGAAAAAAGGAAAAAAAAAAGGGAAAAAAGACTGAAGAAAAAGGTGCAGAGAGAGACTCGAGCTCGAGAGAGTGTTCCAAGATTGAAATGCTGGCGCCACGCTTACCGTCGACCTTGTCGAGCACAGCCGCCGTGTGCCGCCGGTCCTTTTCGGCCTCGGCACGGCTGGAAAAGAGGAAAAAAAAATACCATCCACGCGACCTCAGCAAACTCCGTGGTGTCTCGAGCATACACCGCTCTGGACCGCGACAGCGCCTGTCCATGTCACAAGTACCCATCCCGACGCCTGCCGTCACTGCCTCCGGTCGGGAGGGCCGCATGGAGGCGGCGGAGATGACACGGCCCATGGTTGACCCGGAACACGGTCTGTGGCAGTTTTTCTACGACAAGAAAGTCGCACAGACACCCGCCCAGGACCAGGACTTTGGCCGGCCGTGGACTGTCGAGGAACTGCGTCGCAAAAGCTGGGACGACCTGCATAAGCTTTGGTGGGTCGCTGTTAAGGAACGCAACCGCATTGCGACGGCCAATGTGGCCCGACAGACCATGGACCTCGGCTTTGGCGGCAGTGAAGCGAGCCAGCGAGACAAGGCCGTACGTTTTATTTTTTTTACTTTTTTACTTTTTTACGTTCTTCCAAACTCACCATAGGTTTCCATCACCATGAATGCCATCAAGCATGTCCTCACAGAACGTTTCTACACCTGGGAAGACGCCGTCGAACTGGCCAAGTCCGACCCAGAAATCAACCTCTCGGGGAATGGCCCTGCCTTTCAACCCTCTGCCTTTTTGGAGAGAGAATAAAACACATTTCAAGACAAAAAGAAAAAGAAAACGTATCTAGATGCCACCTTCCGTCTCGCCCTTGTTCTTGACCCAATCCAGCCAGCTACCTGGGTACTCGCCCGTCTCGGTCCATCCTGCCTGCCTCGCCAGGTCACGCGCCGCACGGCTGCGGACACCTGCCTTGCAGTAAAACACCAGCTTGGCGTCCTTCTCGGGCTGCTCAAAGCCAAACCGGTCGAGGAAATCCTCCTTGGACAGGAAAAACGCATCCGACATGGACGTCACCGGGATGTTCACGGCCCGCGGAATCCGCCCTGTCGCTGCAATCTCACTCGCCTCACGTGCGTCAACAATCGTCACGTCCGAAGTGGGGTCCTGTGCCACCTTGACCATCTACGTCCCCATAAGTAAACCGCTCGCTCTTTCCTCTTTCCATGCCACAACTCACGTCCTGGAATGTGTACACGCCGTCCTTGGCAGTGTACCAGCGGCCTTGTACATACGGCAGCGTCCCACGGCGCCCTCGAATGCCCTGGCGGAGAGTCGCAAAAATACGTCCCGACATTTTTACAGCGCTCTTTTTGCGAATTCAACCGTTCAGCTTTCAACCTGGAGATAGAATAGAAAACATGATTATATAATATTGACCCATATTATTCACTGGCCATTGCTACATCCTCAAAGTTTGCCAAGTCAAGCATCTTGCCCGTGCAGCGCTCGTACAAGTCCTTTACATCCTCGGCCATCTTCTCAAAGTGGTTCGAAGCATCATAGCTCTTGGAAATAAATACTCCGTCCTCTTTTCCGTTGGCTATTGGCGCATACATTTTAAGGTTCGGGAGCTAGACATTAGCAAACAAGTGATAAAGAAATAAATACATACCGTGCATGTCTGCAGAACCCCCTTGAACTGCCGCAGCACCTTGTTCACAATTTCAGCGGAGCCCTCGGCGGCAATTGTAGACACCATGGAAAGGTGGTAGCCCTTCGGACACACGCTGTGCTCGTTTGAGAGACATGTAACGTAGACATCGTTCTTGGAGCCAATCTCGTTCTGGAGAATAATCAAATGGGCAGACTTTGCATCGTCAATCAATGGCTCTTTGGTAATGCAAATCGTCCGGTGGAACTCGCCATGCTGCTTGACTTTGTCAGGGAAGTAGCTCGGGTCACCAATGATAAAGTCTGCCTTTGTTTCAAACTTCACGGGGCTCTCACCAAAGTTGGCCGTGACCTTGACGCCGCTCGCCTTTCCATTCTCATACACGACCTCGTCAACATCGGCCTCAAGCATGTATGTGCCCTCGTAGAGGGCCGCCATCCGTGCAAAGCTTTGGGGAAGATCTCCAATGCCATACAAGGTGTAGATAAAAGCACTATTTTTGTAGCGATCAACGCTCTGCGCAAACGTCTTGATGCGAGCAATAGCCTCGAGAGCGCCGCCTGGGACAAGAGCATAGTCGTTGTTAGGATAGAGAGCCATAGCGTGGCCGACAAAATCGGACGTGAAGTCCTTGAGGCCAAAGTGTGAGTAGATGCTCGCCATTGTGCACTTGCGAAGGTCGAATTCTGTCCGTTAGTGCCTGCAGATTGTGAAAAAAATACGCACTGGTGCACTTTTCGGGATGTTCAATGTCAACTTTGCCAATCCATGTGAAGAAGCTCTGCATTCTGGTCTTGTCAAAAACGCCCAGCAGCGGCGAGAGCAAGGCTTCTTTAGGAATAGTCGGCATACGTTCATTCTTGGCGCTGCTCCCCTGGCCCCTTTGGACGTAATTTCCACCAATCTGCTTGAATTCTATGTACTTTGTGACGCCCGTGGAGACGAGAATGTTTATAAACTCGCCGCTCGACAGGAGGAACTTGGGCACCAAGTCAATGTTCCAGTCGTTCAGACGGCCGTACTTTTTAGGGTCCGTGGCATCCGGGTCCTGGTTGGACAGCTTGGACATGGAAAAGAGCTTCTCGATATTGACGGAAGCAGCTTCGCTAGTTTCTCGTCAGCACTGCCAAGGAATGGCCACGCCGTACACACCCGCCATAGTAGTTGTTTCGGTCGATATGGAGTACCTTTTTGCCCTCCTTGGACAGCAAGCTAGCGCATTAGCTTCGCCACGTTGCGTGCAGTGACAGAAAAAGCTTACCCAGAGAGAATGCACTCCGTGAGGCCTAGCGTCAGTCGTGTGCTTTGCGGCTGCCAACATACCAGTGCCGAAGATTACAACATCGTATTTCGGTGCGATACCTTCCATTGCTGCGGTTGCGAAGAGGCAGGAAGACGAGAGGCGGAAACTTTGGGTGGGAGAGATAGCGCGTTCAAATAACAGATTGCTGGAAGAGCTGGCAGGAAGAACTGAGAAGGGGCTGGCTGGTACCTGGGAAGGTACTGATCACCGGGTCTCCGCAATAGCGGGGCCATCCCTTTTCAACCAGCCTCCCACAGAGGGTCTTACATAAGGGATCGCATGGGATGATGGGGGCGTTGCATTGGCTCACTCAACATCGAGGACATGCATTCATAATTCATAATGGATTGCTTCAAAGTTCATACGTCGGGGATAAGGGAGTCATGTGCGAAAAAGAGAAACTTGATCGTCACGGCGAGGCCCAGATGCAGCGCCACGACCACAAACAGCAGAATCTTGCTGGTCTGGCGATCCGTCGCCGAGAGCACGGGGTACAGATTCCGCAGCAGAAACGACACGGAGAGCCCAAAGCCGACGCCGACGAATACCCAGTTCATAATGTTAATATGCGACCAGGCAATGAGCGCCACGGGGATCCAGATGAGGTTTGCGTAGCCGTAGAGCGCCCAGCACTCGAGCAGATTGGCCGACTCGGAGCCAAAGTAGCGCAGGGCCCCATACAACACCACTGGGATAAACAGAGTGTAGCCGTACACGAGGCCGGCCGCGCCTGCCGTAATTAGTATGCCGTGGCTCCTGCCAGCGAGGTGGTAGGTGGGTACGTACCGCTCAGCAGCGTAAAGTCGTAGGCAAACGGCTCGACGCCTGTGGTGGCCAGGTACTGGCTAATGGTACCGCTGAGGAAGAGGATAAAGACGACTGTCGTGGCGATCCAAAAGGGCCCGTAGAGGTCGGGGTTCCCGTCGAGGACGTCGAGGAAGTTGGCGCGCGGATACAGCGCCGCCCAGCACCGCGCCAGCACGGACGACGTGTCGACGTCGAAGAACTGCGCGTAAAAGCGCACCGTCCACAAGTAGCGCTTGGCAGCGGCCGTGTCCGCGGGACTCGGCGCCGTCACCGGCGGAGGCAGCAGCCGGCTGCCGCGGGTCTTGCTTGTGCTGGTGAACGTCGACGCGTGGAACTCGACGTCCTCACGCAGGTCCGTGTTGCCGAGGCCCTCGTCGTCGACGTCCACAACCGCATCGTACTGTGAGTTGGCCATCGTGTCCTCTCTCGGCGCTGCGGCTGACTGCGTCGCGTGCATAAGATCACGATTAAGTAAGCACGTTTATACGCATATGTACATAAACACGAATGACCGGCCCGTAATGACATGTATTGGATACAAAAAAGTACCTGGAGCAGCACCACGCGTGCAGCTCTTCCCGTCCCTCTCTTGTCCCGCGCGCTTTTCCTTTCCCCATGCAAAACAAAAAAAAGGGGGCGAGCCGCTTATTTGAGCTTCTTCTTGGGGCGCAGCTGGTTCGTGTGGCCACACTTGCGCTTGCGGCAGTTGGTGGCACGTGGGGGCAGACGAGCCTGGTGAGTCAGCAGCTTTTCCAAGACCTGCAAAAATAACAGCAAAAAAATAAAAAAATAAAAGACGCACGTAGCACTTGCGGCAGATCATCTTGTCGCAGTTGAACTTGCTGGCGAGGGCCTTGAGCGACGGCTCAATGACACCACCGCGCAGACGGAGCACCAGGTGCAGCGTCGACTCCTTCTGGATGTTGTAGTCGCTCAGGGTGCGGCCGTCTTCGAGCTGCTTGCCGGCAAAGATCAATCGCTGCTGGTCCGGGGGGATGCCCTCCTTGTCCTGGATCTTGGACTTGACATTGTCGATCGTGTCCGAGGACTCGACCTCCAGCGTGATCGTCTTGCCGGTAAGGGTCTTCACGAAACTGGCCCGTTAGTCGCCATTTTGTCTCTTTTGACATTTTTTGACGTCTTTTTTTTCTGTTTTCGTCGCATTGTCGTCGTGATTGCTTACATTTGCACTGCGCTGTTAGCTGGCCGTGCCTCTCGTCTCCATGGCGCAAGTGAACCTACTCTTGGCGAACTCGTGAAGTCTTTCGATTGCGTTGGTAGGAGAGAAAAGAGTCCAGTCCACAAAATTAGTGCGGCCATGCCCACTCAGCGGCCAAAAAATACCACCGCCTCGCTCTGCCGGAAAAATATTCCTCCACCGCTGCGCTCTTCGCCGCCGCGCAGTGGGGCCCGCCGCTCACCGCCCGCAGTAGCCCTATCACGTGCTGCTATGACATCACCGTCTACAGGGGCGGGCTGCTCATGAAGCGGCCGTCGTCGCTGCTCTCGGTGTCTGTGCGCGCTGCTGCTGCTGCTGATCCGTCTGGCGGCGCGCGCAGGGCGACGGCCTCCCAGTACGCCGTCGACGTCATGCGGTCGGACCAGTGGTTTTCCAGCCGGCTCACGGCGTGGATCAGCGTCTCCAAAGACACACCAGCAAGCCGTGCGGCACGGCGATAAAACTGTAGAGTAATGGGGTGCATGTCCTCCTCCGAGTGGTAGAACTCGAGCGTCCACTCGCGCGTCTCCGCCGACGCACGCGGCGAAAGGCACTGCTCCATCACCTGGCGGTACGTTGCGTTGACGGTGGTCGTCCAATCTGCCGACGACGCGGACGGCGCGTCCTGCAGCGGGAACAAGCCGACGATCCGCCGGGTGTCTTCCTTTTCGGACACCTTGTAGTCCCGCCGCCACTGCAGGTAGTCGTCCATTTGCTGCGCAGACATGGCCCACACATCACGGGGCTCCACGAGGGGCATGTGCTGCGGCTCGAGACGCGCGTCCGTGGCGTCGTGCTCGTCCTGGATGGCCTTCCACCGCGCCCAGTCCATGCTCTGGCACGGCGCCTTGAGGTTGTGCTCGGCTGCGTTCTTCGGATCGTCCCGCCGCATGGGCAGATTCGACGCGACCCTCGTGCGGACGCTCTTTGTCGCTTCGTCCTTGGACGGCAGGGGGTACAGCAGCTTGGCCACGACAATGACCGTGGTGAGGATGCTCACGTCTGGGTGGCGGATGACGGACAGGCTCTGCTTGGAGCAGTCAAACGTCGTCGTCATGGCGTGGGCCATGTTGGAGCAGGCCACGTAGACGTCCATGGGCAGGCCCAGCTCGCGCGTCCATTGCCACAGGACGGGCGGCAGGTTGGGGCTGGGGAACTGCAGACGGTTGTTGGCGTGGAAGCCGCGCACCAGGTCGTAGACGGTCCTGTGCAGCCTGTTCTCCGTCAGGTGGGGCACAGCACGCAGCATGCGCCAGTAGGCAATGGGCACCCGCTGACGCATCTCCCGCGGGATGACCTTGGTCTTGCCGTCAGCACGCCGCTATCTCTCTGGTCGGTACGTACAATGTTATAGTAGGGGATCCTGCCTGTCTGCGCCCAGCGGATCACGTCGCCCACGCGGTACGGCAGCTGCAGCAGCAGCGAACCAAGGTAGCAGAGGGCCAGCGTCTCGATAATGGACGGCGTGTTCCACTGCGTCGACTTCCACGTCTGCGACGACCTTGGCCGGAAACGGCTGGACGTCGTCGACGCTGCACCATCGCTGTCTTCGCCCTGCGAGCTGTACAGCGTCCTGCCGCCATCAGAGTCCGAGCCGGACGCTGCGCTCCTGCTGCGCCGGAGCCTTCCGTGGGCCATGTCCATGACCGTAATGCCGTGGAAATAGCGCACGCGCAGGTACCACAGATCACGCACAACCGTCTCCAGCGACGCCACAGCCAGGGGCAGCTCGGCGTCGCCGCCAGCCTGCTCCTGCTCCATCGCTGCGATACTCTGCAGCTGGAAACGCAAAAGCAACTGCAGACACTCGAGATACAGCTCGCGTCCATCGAGCCCGGCGAGATGGAGGGCCTCCCGCTTCTGGCGCTCTTTGCGGATTCGCGACACTTTTCCGAGGTCCTGGAAGTTGTCGCCGTCATCATGCGCAAAGGGAATGTACGACTCGATCAAATGTCCGTTTTCGCAGTACCTCAGGCTGCTGTCGCTGTACCATCTGCGCGCATTGCACTCGGTGCACTCCTGCCCGTTCTGGAAACGCTGCAGCGCGCGGCGGCCCGTGCTCAGGTCCATGGGAAGACGGAAGGACCAAGAAGGGCAAGGCAACAAAAAAAAAAACGAGGCTACAGCCTTGTCGCATCTTTGTTACAAGCAGGTACCACTCTCCGCCATCTTTACATAGCACTTTACCGTCATAGATTCACTGTTCAACCGATGGCCATATTCGTATGCACTATTTTTATGCAATTTTATTTCCCCCAAGACGCGCAGAGTGTCAAACCCTAAAAGTAACTGCCACGGGCTTACGCGACATTGCTCTCCTTTACATCCATAACCTGCTCCTCACCCATGGCCGTGACAACAGTAACGCGGAGGCTCTTCCCATCCTCGAAGCCGTCCTGGATCTTCTTCGCAACATCGCCCTCAGGAAGGTTAATGTCCTCCTTGGAATTGCCATCGTCATCCATCAGGGTCAAAAAGCCATCATCAGCGATGTCCATCTAGCCGTTTAGTAACTCGATTTGCAGCGAAAACAAGCAAAAAGTAAAAAAAAACTCACAAGGTCGTAGTCCTTGCGCGCAACGTTGGGGACGTCCATGTTGTGCGTCGAGGGACACAGCTCTTCGAGCTTCTTGCCCGTGAAGATGTCAATGGCGACAAGATGGACCTTGGCGTGGCCGTGCTTGCCGGTCTTGGACGTCGACATGTCGACAATCTTGCAGGGCCGGTTCTTGATCACAACGTGCCCGTTCTTGCGCAGAGCAGAGCACTGCATGGGGTACGTCTTGGAGGCGCCAGCATCGCCACCACCAGAAGCAAAGTCGTACTGCCATTAGCATCCGTAGCAGCAAGGAGCGAGAGGCTGCGCGCTATCCTTACCTCTCCGTCAGACATTTTTGGTGGTGATCTGGTGAAGTTTGGGTTGGTTGAGAAAGGTGAAGGGGAAAAGACCAAAAAAAAGATTTTTGGAAAAAATTCAAAAAATAGCAGTACGCGGGTACAGAAGAGGGGGATAATTGGGAAAGAACGAATCAAATCCCTGCATCCGATTTTTTTCAAAGAGGGGCTTTACCTTTTTTAGGCTCCTTCTTTTTTTCCCTTTTTCCTTTTCTTTTTCGACATGAAAAGTGGGGTCCCTTCTTCTTCCATCTTTCTGCTGCGCCGTGGAAGGCCGCCCCCGGAAATGCCCGCAAATGGCCCGGCCAAGCCCAGCGCCACGCACAGCCACAACGCCCGCCCACCGACGATTATGTAATCAACCGCCCATGAAATTGATTACATAACCGTCGCGAGGCCAGCTGGCCTTGAAGAGCCGAGGCCGCAAAGCCGCGCGACGCCAGAGGAGAGAAGAGAGTGATGACACCGTCGGGAGCAGGGGCTCCGCAAGCGCAGGCGCGGCCCACGCTGCAGAGACCTGCTCGGGGGAGTTCTTTGCAAGTAACAGCGCAAGAATCGCCAATATCTCTTTTGGCCAGCCGGAGCACGCCCGGAACGCCGCAGCGGGGCGCGACGGGTGTCCTGGGGGCCGGGGCAGGCCCCGAGGCGAGTGTGGAGCAGCTGGTGGGCCCGGAGTCGGGGCTGGAGATTACAGATGCCGATTTGGAGACTGTTTTCGACTTTGGAGGCCGGTCTCTGCGAGAAGTAGCTCTCGGAGACGAGGCTGCAGAGTCCGTGGTGGACAGGGGAGATGCCGAGACGATGGGTGTGCGGCTGCAGGAGCTCAAAACGTCGATATCGGCATGCGACGAGGTGCTTTCGTCGGTGGAAAAGAACCTGACGAGCTTCCGCAACGATTTGGCCGTCGTTTCGACAGACATTGAGGGCCTACAGGCCCGGTCGACGCTGCTCAACACGCGCATGGCCAACCGGATGGCTGTCGAGAAGCGGCTGGCTGCGGTGGTGGATGATCTGAGCGTCAGTCCGCTGCTCGTGTCCCGTATTGTCGAGGGCGCCGTGGACGAGTCGTGGGTCCAGGCCCTCCGAGATGTCGACAGCAAGATGGCGGCGCTGCAGGCACCCTCCTACAAGACGGTCAAGGCTGCAGGCGAGCTGCTGCCGTTTTTGCACAAACTCGCCACCAAGGTAGGTCTCTCTCTCTTTCAAGATGTATAATCTGACACTGTCTCGAGGCGGTCGAGCGAATACGGGACCATATCGTGGCACAGATCAAGGCTCTACGGTCGCCCGCTGCCAATGCACAGGTGTTGCAGCAGACTGGCTTGTTGAAATGTAAGTACATGTATGTCTTCTTGCACAAGCACAATGCCCGGCTCGCCGACGACATCTGCCTGGCCTACATGAACACCATGCGATGGTACTACAGCAGCCAGTTTGCCCTCTATGCCAAGTCGCTTGAGACGCTACGCGTGCATGTTGTGGATAAATCGGACGTCCTCGGCAGCGATGATCGTCGAAACAGGACCGCAGGACCGCCACACGACGCCTACAGCCTCGGCCGTCGCATGGATATCCTCAAAAACAGCACTCAAATGGCCATCCCGGCCCATCTGGCCGAAGAAGACCAGTCCGTGCACTACCTGGAGGTGCCCTTCCAGCACTTTCACCAGGCTTGTCTCGACAATGTCTCGGCAGAGTACGACTTTATGGTGGCCTTTTTCCACCCGAGCCTGTCCTATGCCAAGCTCGAGCAACACGTCCTCTACATCTTTGAGCCTACCTTTGCCCTGGGCCAGCAACTGGCACAGTCCCTCGTCAACAAGGACACCTTTGACAGTCTCGGCATCCTCATTTGCATCCGTCTGAACCAGAACGCTGCCTTTCGTCTGCAGCAACGCAAGATCCCCGTCTGTGACGGGTACGTTAACGCAATGAACATGCTGCTCTGGCCGCGCTTCCAGGTCGTCATGGACAAGCACTGCGAGAGCGTGCGCCAGTTGGCATCCTCCCACTCCCTCTCTGGCAGCAGCACGCCGTCCGTGGCGCCACACATGATTACACAGCGGTTTGGGCAGCTGCTACATGGCATCTTGTCACTCAGTGCCGATGCTAGTGACGATGAGCCCGTGGCCGCCAGTCTTGTCCGTCTTCGCAACGAAGTGGAGGCCTTTCTGACGAGGCACAGTCAGGTGTCGTTTGCCAAGGACACGGCTCGCCGAAGGGAGCGGTTTTTGTACAACAACTATTCCTTTCTTCTCACCATCATTGGTGTTCCACAGGGGAAGCTTGCAATAGAGCAAGAACGGCACATAAAGAATTTGATAGAAGCATTCCATGGTGACGCATAGCATTTTGTAAATAAAAGAAAAGAAGCAGAAAAAAGGGATGTAATCGGCTTATACGACGGGCTCCAGGTACAATGTCAAAAGATGAGAGAGGATGGAAAAGTAGTCCCGTTGTCCTTCTGCGGGGCCCATCAGCTCATCCAGGAGCCGAAACAAGATGCGGCAATGCTCGTCTCGCCGGAAAATCACTTTCAATGCCGTCTTTTCCAGACCATGCAGCAAAACATCTCCACGGATATGTCGGCTGTCTACCGCCACAACTTCTTCCGTATCGCCATGCTCTTCCACTTGGAGGAGTAATCCCTGTAGTAGCTGCATTATGCTCAATGTTGGCCTCGTCAACAGCGTAAAGCTCTGGACCGTGCCATCCCGACAGGCCCCCAGAACGTCTGCTACTCTTGGCACCGTTGGCAAGAGATGGGCCCACCTCTGGTAGCGTGCTTGCTGCCATCCAGGACGTGTGTAGCCACGAACCATCTTCCCTACGGCCGTCGGCAGCTGTGCACTAAAGGACACCTCGCAATCTCTCCCCGGCACGTCCCATGGGATGTCGAGGCCTACGACAGACGCATCTCGACTGGCCACAAGCAGCATGGGCTCGTCTCGCCCCTCTTGCAGGGCAAAGGCATGCGAGGCCACCGACAGCTTTGCCTCTGCGTGGTAAAGGGAAAACTGGCCTGTCTGAAAGGCAATCACCTCCACGGGGCCCTCTCGCTGCACAACGACAAGTTTACCATGCACCACCTGCAGCGATGTTGCCAGCGAGTTTAATTCCATGGTGCAGTTTGTCACCAATTGCCGGGCATTTTGGTCCAGCTTGTCCCAGTATAAAGTGCTGCCCACGCAGTAGAATAAATCATTATCATGGCCAACCGATGCATACACAGGCTGTGAGAAGCGAGGTTTTCGATACCGCGTCCAATACTTGATCTTGCCGTCGTCCCTTTGTGCCGACAGCACAAGGAGCTGCCCGCCTCGTGTTGCTACGAGCCAAAACACCCACGTGTCGCCGTCCCGTTGGTAAAACCATTCGGTCAAGGCAAAAATTACGTCACCAGGCTTGCCGAGTCCGGCCACAAAGGGAACAGGCACGCCATTTGGGTCGCAGGCCAGGGCAATATCATCTCCCGTGTCCGGGTCAATACAACTCAGCCGTGTGCGGTACTCACTGTCTTGCACGCCCACTACGAGACATTCAAGCGTCTTGGAATACACCATTTTGCCTGGGGATCCACGGACCTTGATCGTCCGTGGGACGGGTCCAACATGTGGATGTAGCTCAGCTAGAATGCATTCCTCACCGCAGGACAGTGTCAGAATGGTCCGATCTTCAAAGCCAACGAGAGTTGTCGTGAGAATCGAGGCTGACGTGATGCTAGGGGAGGGTTTACATTCATCAAGGGCATCCACGGCCAAGATCGGACGCATGGATTGGTAGGTGGCATTTGGTAAAAGACCGGTTTGCAAAATAGCACGGCCTTGGCACACATTTAGCACAGACTTACCCAGTACGGAATCATCAAAGACATCTACTTGCACAGTTGCTCTTCCAATGGATTCCATGGCGGCAGAAAGAACTCTTCCCAGCTTGTCTACAATGAGCGTCCCAATGTCACCCGTACGAGTACCAAAAGCAATGCCCGTTGTTCCGTTTTCATAGGGTAGGAACGTTATGCTCGACAGGGGACCTAATGTCTGGTGTATCCCTGGATAAAATAAAACTAATCATTAACAACAAATAAAGACGATAAAGTGAAAACCTACCCTTGGAGAGATGAATCATAAAAGGAGAGGCTGTGTTTTCGTGCACATCTATATAAAAGAGCCCCAGAGAGGCCCCTTCGGCGCCATGCAGGCCTATCGCAATGCATGCGTTGTGGATGGTTGAGGATAGCCCTAACGCTGTGATTTCATCTGGTGATACAAAGGACTGTAGAGGGGCAATAACACCCGATGACTCGACACGCAGCAAATGGACAGAATACGAATCCGCATGGGAGACGAGCACAATGTAGTTCTCGTAGATGGAGGCATATAGCAAGTGGTATGTCTCTCCGAGAATAGAAGAATGCTCGTGGACAACACTGCCAGAGCTGGTGTTGATGACGATTTTATGGGACGTCACTTGGACAATATCCTCGTTGGAGAGCTGGGCTGCTGCTACGGTAGGTGACGACGAATCGTACAGGCCTTCGAGCTCGGTTGGTTCGCTGCTAGCATCCAAACTTTCGTCCAAGCCCAGAGCAAAGCTCTGATTGATAAATGACACCAAAACGTGAAAATCAACGTTTGTATAATCCCTGCGCCTCGCAAAGACCCACGACTTTTTCACAATCGACCCCGTATCCAGACGGAGTCCCAAGTGAGCACGGAGTCCATACCGTAGCTCTGTGATGGCGCCTGTCTCGCCATAGCCTGCCGACGAAAACAACCGTTCAGCTGGCTGGTAGGAGGTATCCTTTGCATGGCGACTACTGGTAATGACCAAATCAGCCACAGGCGTCCAGTTGGAAATTGTCCCCACGACTGTGTTGGGAAGTCGTGGGCGTATTTGCCACACACCACCCTGTCCCGGACCGCCTCCAATGATTAAAATGTCATTAAAATCATCAAAGAGACTACAGAAAGACGTTTTAAAGTCACAGGCAAACTTTCCAATCTGCACAAAGGAGCCCATGATATTATACGAGTCGAGGTCAAGATACATCATCACCCCGTCTTCCCTCGCGAGGTAAATACAGTCCCGTGTGGCTGTGTAGTTGGGAAGACGGTAGGGACGCGTCCAGGCGGACCAAAGAGGTGGCGGACGGCCGCTCTTTGGGTCGTAGGGCGTTTCTGCCTGGATGGAAAAGTCTTCAAAGTTGGCATTGGAGCTCAAAACATCTTTACAGACGCCAATATACTGTTCCGAAACGACAAAAAACGTCCAGTGAAGCGTCAGAGGAATGAGAAGGAGAGGATTCTGGTGTCGTGCTGACATAGGAATGCCCCGACGTTCTTCGGCAAAGACTGTGGCCAAATCATCTCCACTTTCCCAATCGTAGACGACCATTCTCGTCTGGCCATTTCGCCGTATCAAGACAACTAAGACAATATGGTAATTGTCGTCCTTGTGTGGGAAGATAAAGTCCATTTTGAGAATGGATCCATGGAGCCCACGCGGCCGAAAGGCTCGAATGGGCGATATGTACTCGTTTTGTGCATACGCTGCCCTCAGCTCCTCGTACGGAACCATTTCGTACACGACCAGCAGGCCCTCTTTGCACCCAAGAGCCATGTATGTGGACGTAGGATTCATGGCCATATGATAGCCTGGTTTGGGTCCTACATTGCGAAACGGCGTGTATTCTGACTGCACAAAGGTGTAAAAGCCACGGTGCGACTTGCGTATATGCAGAAACACAAAGACGCCGCTCTCCAGGATGATCAGAAGCTGTTGTGGCGGCATCACAGGCCGTCCTTCTTGGTCTAGACACGCTTTCTTCTGCGCATGGTCGTCCTGGATGCTTTCTGGAGACGGCCCGAACGCCGACGCGTTCACAATCCTCGCCGGAAAGTCTGATTTGCGGAGGATGTGTAAGAGCTGTGCGTCCTGACCGAATTCACTAATTTGCACAAAGTAATCGCCGACAATGGCGACGTCCATCTTTTTTGACGACCGCATACGCACCGGCAGAATGAACCGGGCCATGGGGCTCTCGACGACCGTCCGTGTGAGCACGCCATACTCGGAGACTCCCGTCGTCATCTTTCCTTCACAAAGACTCTACAAAAGACTTGTGCATGACAGCTTCTATCCTACCTTATAGTACATACGTCACACTGCAGCACAAGCTTGCTAGGCGTTGAAGAACTTTTTCTTCTTTACAATTATACATCTATCGCGAGTGGAGATGGGAACAAGTCAGGAAAAAAAGAAAAAAAAGAAAAAAAAAGAAACACCAAACACCTTTAGATCGTCTATGGGAAATCACTTTTTTCATTTATAAAGGGAAAGAATATCCGCCACAGAGCTCCTTCTCAATGCAATGGCAATCATGCCCACACAAATCGCCGCACCGATTGCACTCAGCGGCATTCGATACCGATGTACCGCCTTACGTACCCGCGCCAGTTGTTTCCGTCGACGATCCGCCCACGCCAACGCTGCGACGTGATTTTTAAAAAACTCCCTGCCATCTTTGACGCTCTGGTGTCTCGCCAAATCTTTACCAACAGTTTTTAGCACAGACGACGAGGGAATTCGCCACCACAACCAGAGCCTCTCGGGTGGATACTGTTGCACAAGCGCGACTGCCTTTTGTATCAGCTCATCCACGCCCCCACCTGCCATTGACGGCAATTTCGAGAGAATGTGATGCATGGTTTCAGGCTCGTTTCTAGGCGTTTCCATAAGCGTGTCTTTATGTGCAAACACAATGGCTGCAAATAAATAGACGGAGAAGACTGGCGGCTGCGAAAGAAGCACGTCAAAAACGCGAGACACGGCTCCCAACGACTCGATATCATGGGCATACATCGTCAGCATCCCACTCAGGGCAAAAAAGGGCCCCGCGTTCTTGCCAAGCCCCAAGTGGGTATATAGCTTGGGCTCCACCCGACGAATGATTTCGGGAAGGAGCAGAATGTGCTGCATGGCAGGCTCGATGGTGGGCATCATAAAGTCGCGAATACGCAAAACAGAAAGGCGTGTCAGTGCAGACACCCGTTGCTGGGGCTTGAGGACAAGGAGAAGTACCTGGCTAATGTCATGAAACCCTTGGAAATAGCACAGGTAGGGCTGCTGCCGAAGCACCGCAAGGATCAAATCCGACAATGCCCGCTTCTGTTTTTCCTCTTCAGCAGCCGTTGCGTGCTTTGGATAGTAGACAAATGCACGGCTCACATCGAGCCCTACCTGCTCCTCATCCTTGTGAGCCGGGAGATCCTTCCACTCTGCATCCGTCTCCCCTTCTCCTAATAAAATTGGCCCTTTTATTAGCTCACTTCCTTTCCCTTTCCCCTCTGAAAAAAACGTACACGCTATCTGCCGCATCTCATCGTCAATAAAGCCATGCCGGGTCTCTGCAAGCTCTCGTAGCTGTACAACATCCTTCTTCTCGCTCGCTTCAAGGATTTTTTTCTTCTTTTTCTCGATATCCGAGTCCTTTTCTTCATTTATCGACGCATTTGACGTCCTTCTAGACATAGTTGCAGGCATTTTGATTTACTTTTGTCAAAAAGAGTCTCCCTTTCGGCGCTTTTAAATGCCGCCATTGTCATAGCACTCTTTTATATCGATGCTTTTAGCCTTATAGTAAGCGTCACGTGTTTAGTATGGGGTTATGTAATAGTAACCCCAAATGCCTTCTAGCAGTAAGGCGACTCGATCCAATACATTATCTATAAGCTGTAATCTGGCCATTGCTTCATTTTCTATTATAGGAATATATATATTATTTAACCAACAAATAAGCTGCTAAAAATTCAAAAGGTAGATTATTCATAGTTTGGATGTCGTTATACATCCCTCCAATGCGGCGAGGGAACGAGCACTCTACCGTACGACAACCCAGCGACCATCTACGCTATGCATTTGCAACGCAAGTGGTAAATTTATACCATACAACAACTCCTTTCATACCTTCATGTGTTGTGTTTTCTTTCTCTTCATTTTTCAAAATAGCTTCATAAATTATATTCTTTTAGATCCGCCATTACAATCAGTACCTATTACCTTGTACTTTCATTAACCTTTGTCTCGGTATGCTCCATGTCTCCACAGTTCTACCGCCCGAGATGTCATCTTGACGATCCGACCTGATCGAGTACGTTCTTCAGGGCAAACAGAACTAGATGAAGACGGCCGTGTTCCTTCCGAAGATTGCCTCTGGTAAAGAGAAGAAGGACTAGAATTGCCAGAAGATGTTGGTAGGACCGCATCCGAAAGAGGCTGTAAAGAGACATCATTTCCGTACGTGATCAACGGGAGTGCTTCTCTTGTATCGAAAAATGTCCCAGTACTCTTCTTTAGATATCTCAGATCTTGCGTTTTGAAGCTTGATACGGCATCTTCTGGAATAAGTGAAGTATACTTCATCAGAGCGTCCTTTTCCCAAGGTTGTTCATCTGGCAAATTTTTCTTCGGTGGCTTCAGCTCAGAGTGCCTAGGGTTAAGATGGTACAGCATTCTTTTAGCGTTTGTGTCTGACCACCAATCTTCAACCTCTTCCAGCCGAGAGCTTCTATCAGCAAGTGCAGTCAAATGGCTTAGAACTCCTGTCGAAAGACCCTTGTCGCTGTAGCCGCCTTCAAGAACACTAAGAATTTTGCTATGGCAAAACTCACCAGCCAATGCCATGATATCCCTCGTGAACTGAAAGTAAAACTCCACTGGTACTCTTGGGCCACTACTTAGTATGCCATCATACTCGGACGCATCAAATCCAGCTGAAAATATAATAAGGCCCTTGCCCTGGTTGCCTCTCATGGCGCGCTGTCGGTCGAAGAATGAGCGCACACTTTCAATAAGACCCCCGCGATACTCCTTACCATAGATCCTCCAAAACTCCTCCTTTGACTTGTAGGCTCGCAAAGGGGTATTATAGATATACTGGTTGTTGCACGAGTTATCTGATCGAAGCATTGCATTGGCCGCAATCTGTGGGTTCAGCTTGCTCATTGGAAAATTGTCCATATCATGCATACTAAAGTAGCCAATCGATGTACTGTTTCCAAGTTTTCGATTGTGCTCCCAGGCGATTTCTTGAGACCCATCCCCATGATGCAGGTCAAAATCAATGATCGAAACATGGGTAACCCCATGAAAATCAATAGCGTACTGGGCTCCAATAAGAACGTTATTAATCCAACAGAAACCGGAGCCGCAATGAGAAGCACAATGGTGACCTGGGGGTCGTACTTGGACATAAGCACTATTGATGTCACCCCCTTCCTTAAAGATGCTGTCTATGCCATCAAAAATAGAACCTACTGACCCCTCCATTGCATCCTTGGACTTCCCACAAAGATACATGTCCAATTCGCTATACCGAATATTTATTGGGACCTCAATAATCTTGCTCTCAATGCGAGCTTGCGCATTTTTGCATAAATCAGAGATCTCCTTCCTCCAATCTTCTCCATGAACTTTGGAAACAGTACTCGAATCTAGAGACACTGAGCGGGAAGATTGCTGGATAAAGAAAGGGGTAGCAGACCCGGTTCTCGCAGAAAGTCTAGTGGAGCATACAGAGACACCCATTGTAGAGGCACGGAGACGTTCGGGTCTCTCTACAATGTAGTCAATTGTTTCCGTTCCTGACAAAGGGCGAGAGTATACGTGGCTATAGCATTTGCTTTGCAAAATTACTACCAGCTCTGGGGAAAATGCTACCATGGTATTGGATTCTGAAGTTCTGTCCTTAGAGGCCCAGAGGCAGCTATCTGAAATTGTCTGAGGCATTTAACCACTGCATATTAGAACTGCAATGGTGAAAGTTGGAATAAATTCTACATGCAGCTAACTACGTACCTAAACCTTTCAAAAGAACGAGGCGGAGGTATTTGCAGATGCCATAATCAGGACGGGACGAGAGGGGGATAGTTATATGCGACCATATGTAGAAAAACGTACCTTTTCTAAGCTTGTAGAAAGAAGTATTTAACTAGCTCCCCGATAATAATTCTTTTGTCAGCTCTCAAGGCATTGCATTTCTGGTGGTAAGCGAACGCCTAGTGGTGTATTCTACGAATTGATATTTCTAGAAAGAAATCTGAAAAAGAGGGAGGACAAGAGCCCATTTTAAAATAAATAATGATAAATGTTATATTCTAATGCTTGTAAATTGAATGCAGTCCGATTGAAAAAAAATGTCGTTTGAGGAGCGTGAGCGATTGTGGAGGTAATTGAACACGTCTTTTAGCATGACCATTGGCTCTACGCTGTCCCGAGTGTCAGATGTACGATATGATACTCCGTTGTCTAGACGGCCCCGTTCCGGACATAAGAGGTTACCACGGAAATTTATATTGATGAGTTTTCATACAAAGAGAGCATATTACTGGTGCAATTATCCGAGGAGCACAGGCTGTTGCCTAAAAGTAAGAAGGCCTTCACTTGATAGCTTCTGCTGGGTGCTTCGACTTTTAGGGTGAGAACCATGGGAAATGAATGCTATGACGCCATTATTAAACGATGCATACCTACGAAAGATGATGGTAGCATTGGTGCACGGGAGATTTGTAATGGATTATTCTTTTGATGAAAAGTCTATGACAAAAATGATAAAAACGTCCTTTTTTACAAAAAATAACAATCAAGCAATGTTGAAATATGGCTTCATCTTGACGATCAGTTTCCATTCATCCCGGGATACCTCATCACGGTAGTTGTCTTTGAGTGCGTCAATAGATTCCCGCGAAAGTAAAGAGTAAAGGCCGTCTGTTTCTTCAAGATGGCGACCGTATGCAGGCTGACCATCACCCATTTCAATTTTCACCGCGACGGATGGCTGCCCCTTTTTACAAATTGGAAGTTGCTTATGGTCACGCTCAATGGAAGTGACACGACCAATGTTGATGATTTCCTTTTTGCCTTCCACCACTTTGATGGCAGCAATAGGAGTATTGATACGAAGATTGCCATCAACAACATCGACACCGATAACGATGGGTTTTGTTTTGTTGAAGACGGCAACAGTGCTAAGGACACAGGGGAAGACGGCAAGCATCTTGGACTCCTCCTTCTTACGCTCAGCCTGCTCCTTCATGTGCTTTGTAAAGGCATCAAAGAGGTGGTAGATGATGTCGGCAGTGAAGATCTTGATGCCCTGCTCTTCTGCATAGGCAGCCGCCTCTTTGTCGACACGCACATCGAAACAAAGCATGACAGCATGGTCGGGGCTACGCTCCAGCATGACACCAGCCTGCATAACGTCTCGTTTGTAGATGGGGCCAATGCCAATGTTGGCAACAGGAATTTTCATGTTCTTGAGGAAGTCAAGAAGGGCCTCGAGAGAGCCAAGCGTTGACGCTTGCACAGAGACACCATTTCCGGATTTGCTGGTACGGTTAAATATACGCTCTAAGTCCTCCATTAAGCTGTCTTCGAGCTCCTCCTCATCGTCAATGCTACGAACAACTAACAGACGAGAGCCAGCAATGGCAGTCTCTAAGCCAGGGGCAGCAATCTTGACACCCATGGCGGCCTTGACTACGTCATTTTGGACATACTCGGACCGCACCCGTAGCTCCTTCATGTCGCCAGGCGTCAGCAGGGCACGGATATTGGTCGTAATGACACCATCTGTGCCACAGAGCATGATTTTGTTGCCCTTGTGCAGGATACCATTTGACAGGATGACATCGATGGTCATACCGAAGCCTTCGACGGCCTTCACTTCAAGGACGGTAGCCTCTAGCTCGGACAAGTACATGAGTTTATCCGTCATACGCTCTTGGGTCAGCTTCACGAGAAGTTTAAGCATGTCAGGCACACCCTCGCCAGTGTGGGCAGAGGTAGGCACCAGGGAGATGTTGCGGCCCATGTTTTTGTTGTTGTAGAAGAGCTCGGAGTTGAATCCCTGTTCAGAAAAGGCGAGCTTTGTCTGGTCAAGACGGTTATGGAACTCGTTTTGGACAGACTTCTTTTGCTTGGCAAGAGAGTCTTCGAAGCCGTTGTTCGGGACCTCTTTCCAACCGTACAGACGGTCGATCTTGTTGAGAGCCACGATGAAGGGGATTTTGCCGTCTCGAAGCATCTTCATCGACTCGAGCGTCTGTGGCTCAAGACCGTGCATAATATCAACGACGAGAATGGCGATGTTGCAGAGAGACGAGCCACGCGACCGCAGATTCGAAAAGGACTCGTGGCCGGGCGTGTCGATGATCAAAAGACCAGGCACCTTGAAGTCGAAGGACTTGTCCTTGTTGACGACGGCTGTCTTTTGGCGGATGGCTTCCACGGGGAAGTATGTGGCGCCAATCTGCTGGGTAATACCACCAGCTTCGCCCTCCTGGACGTTTGTCTGACGGACCTTGTCCAGAAGCTTTGTCTTACCCGTATCGACGTGGCCCATGATACAGCAAATGGGCGACCGGAGGTTGTCCTTAGACCGTGCTGCCAGGGCCTCCTCATGGGCCTTTTGACGCAATGCCGCCATTTCCTGCTTGTGTCGGGCCTCGGCTGCCTTGGCTGCAGACTCTTCCTCGTCTGATTCCTCTTCCTCAGACTCGGACACGTCCTCTTCCTCGTCCTTGGCTGCGTTCTGGTCAGCCTCATCCTCAGTATCAGCGTCCCAGCTGTCCTTGATTTTTTCAGCAGCCTCCTCCCAGTCGTCCTCGACGTCGCTGTAGCCAGCCCCGGCCTTGGCAGCCTCTTCTTCTTCACGCTTTTTCTTCTCCTCGGCTTCAAGCTTGGCCGCTTCGGCAGCTAGCTTTTCGGCCGCAATTCGGGACCGTTCGGCAGCTTCGGCGAGTGCCTTTGCTTCCTCTTCCTTGGCATTGCGCTTCTTGAATGAGGATTTTTCTTTTTTGGTATCTTTGGACCTGGTGACACTGGCTGCAGCGTCATTTCCAGTCACGACATTCAAGCCAGAGTCCATCATTTGCCGCAACTTTTCTTCATTGCGCAGCTTTTCTTCTCTTTGGGCTTTTGTCAGGTATTTTCCCTCCTTTTTCAGCTGCTCAATGCGTTCTTTTTCACGCAGCTTTTTCAACGCCCGAGCCTCTTCACGGCGTTTCTTTTCCTCTTCCTCTTCACGCTCCAAATCAGCCAGTCTCTGTTTCTCTTCCAGCTTCAAACGAGCTTCTTCTTCTTGTCTACGCCGCAATTCTTCTTGCTGCTTTTGCAATGCTGCCAGATGAGCTGGAAGCTTCTTCTTCTTGCCTCCCACAGCTGACTCAGGCGCTGCTACAGTCTCTTCGGCCTTGGGGGCTTCCTCTTTGGCCCCTATTTTGACCTCTGCCTTGACAGGAGCCGTTTTCTTCTTGCTCGTTTGCTCCTTTTTGCGCTGTTTCTCACGCTCTTTCTTGAGTTTCTCCTTCTCTGACTTGGTCAGGATGCGTCCAGAGGACTCCTCGTCGTTTGCCGGAGCTGCAGCGGGCGTTGCCTTGGCATTTTTGCCGCCTTTTTTGCCCTTGTTCTTCTTGTCTGGCAAGGCGAATTCATCGTCCAAATTGGCCTCTTCAGGTGCTTTGCTGGGCGATTCGCCACCCTCGGCATCTTCAGTGCTCTCCAAGCCAGCCTTTTGACGCTTTGCCTTGTTCTTGCGCATCATGGCCATGAATCCACCGCCTCCGAATTCTTCCTCTGGATTGGCTTCTTCTGGAGCTGCATTCTCGTTTACTGGCGCAATTGACTCGCCGAGCTCTTCTTCCCAGTCATCACGACGACCGCCTTTCTTTTTGGGAGCCATTTTGATTTAATCCTATAAAAGATGAAACTTTTGTGGAAAGGCAAACTTCCGTCTGGCAGAAAAAACTGAAAACCACTTGAAGCGCTAGCCGGATCTAGAATTATGGGGCGTGCACACTTCACAACCCATCACAATGCTACATTAGCAGCTGAGCAGTGATCGCTGGTCACTGGCGAGGGGTACTTTTCGACATCATATCGATAAACAGCTTTCTACCCCGCTGCAAGCTCTGGCATTGGTCTATTCGTGTCCAGGACCCATTTTATTTAGTGTTCAGTGGGGCGCGTGATGTATTTTTGACCTCGTCGAGGTGCCTTGAGGAAATCTCCAATAAAAAGACCAAAAATTGACGTCCTACATTTCGCTGTTTGACAAGGTCGTCACCGATGACCGACACCACTGCCTTAGAAGCACGGGGTAGATAGACTCCGGAGAGTCGCTAGCGGTTAAGTACTGCTCTGTGTCGAACATCATAGGGTGATCATCAAACGACAATTGAACATTGTCAACATATAAA